>APFE030248056.1:146070-190056 GCA_000404065.3 Pinus taeda
TAGTGCTAAGACTAGAGTGGAACACATGGCATTTTTTAGAGCTGTAAATGCCTGTTGTGCTTCATCATTCCAGAAGAATGAATTTTTCTTGAGGAGTTGAGTGAGGGGTTGCGAAATGCGACCATAATTGCAGACAAATTTGCGATAGTAGCTTGTGAGACCCAAAAATCCTCTCAGGCTCTTCAAGGTCTTAGGTTGAGGCTAATCCTGCATGGCCTAGATCTTTTTGGGGTCCACCTTGACACCTTCACGCCCCACAATGTGGCCCAAAGACTCAACTTCTTCCATGCCAAAATAACACTTGGAAATCTTAACAAATAATTAATGCTTACGGAGCAGTTGCAAGAGCAGATCTACATGCTAAAGATGTGTGGCCCAAGTGCAACTGTAGATGAGGATGTCATCGAAGAAAACAAGGACAAATTTCCTGAGATATGGTTTGAGAAGGTGGTTCATAAGGCTCTGAAAAGTAGATGGGGCATTACAAAGACTGAATGGCATGACCAGGAACTCATAATGGCCTTCATGAGTTCTGAAAGCAGTCTTTGGAATGTCGAATTCCTTCATGCGAATCTGGTGGTAGCCTGAGCGAAGATCCAGCTTAGTGAAGAATTGAGCCCCATTGAGTTCATCCAGCAAATCATCAAAAACCGGGATGGGAAATTTATCTTTGATTGTCAACTTATTGAGGGCCCTAAAGTCTAGACACATACGCCATCCCCCATCTTTCTTGAGCACCATGACCACCAGTGATGAATAAGGACTAATGCTGGGATGAATGACGGCTGCTTCCAAAAGTTCCTTGATTATTTTTTCTATTTCATTCTTTTGGGTGAACGGATATCTGTATGGGCACACATTTGGTGGTTGGGCCCCTGGAACCAAGGTGATGCTATGATCATGTTCCCCTCTCGAGGGTGGAAGATCATGAGGCTTGTCAAATACTTGCAGATGGTTATTTAAAATTTGTTGCATCTTAGGATGAATGGGCAAAAAATTGGGTTCGACGGCCTGGATGGAATTAAATTGAGCTATAACTCCATGATGGATCATTTTTAGCAATTTTTCCATCCTATGTGAGCTGATGATAGAGGGAGCTGCCACCTGGAGTCCACGAAGGGTATGTGTGGAGTTGTTCTGCTTAAAGCTCATATATAACTCCTAGAAATCCATTGTGATTAGCCCAAGAGTGCGAAGCCATTCAGCACCGAGGACAATGTCACACCCTCCCATGTGTATGGAAAACATGTGGGTCTTCAATTGATAATCCCCCATTTGAAGTTTGACATTTTCACAATGGCCTTCACATTTCATTGTTCCCCCATCCGTAATTTGGACTTGGAAGTGAGAAACTGCTCGTACAAAACAATGCACTACTTCCGCGACTCTTTGATGGATGAAATTATGTGTACTTCCACTATCAATTAAGACTACTACTGGGCGATGCTTAATGAAACCTTTGATTTTGAGAGTTTGAGGTGAAGAAAGCCCTACCAAGGCATGCAGTGAAATATCTTGTTCGTCAGGTTGGTTGTCCTCTTCTGCCTCCTCAGGTTCCTCAAGTGGTGGGGCTTCCTCTAATGAGCTGTAATCAGTGGCATCAATTTGAAATAATTTGGGCTCCTTGCATTTATGACCTGGGGAGTATTTTGTATCATAGTAGTAACATAATCCCTACATTCTTCTTTCGGCCATTTCTACAGGTGACACCTTTTGAACCTTAAGTGTTTGAGCCATGCTATGAGCCTGTGGGGGGCGACCCTTGGCAGTAAAATTTGGGCAAATGGACTGGGCCACTAACACACGTTCCACGTTACGAGCTACCTTGCAAGCCTACGACCATGTGGGAGGGTGGTGCAGTTGGACGTGGGCTTGTATGGCCTCTTTAAGACCGCTGATAAAACATTCCGTGTAGAACGCATCTGGGAGACCCCTAGTGCGGAAAGCTAAGGCTTCAAAGGCTGTAACATATTCATCCACTGTGCCAGTTTGTCGGAGCTTAGTGAGACAACCCAAAAAAGCAAAGTCATGGTCAAAGCGCTTTGTAAGAGCTTTTTTGAAGGCATCCCAAGTCAAAAAACTTCCATTGCAATGTTGATGCCATTGCCACCATTGTCATCTTTCATTGTCCAAGTAAATGCTCCCCACCATAAGCTGAGTCTCATTATCTAAGATGTAATTCAGATTGAAATACTGCTCCATTTGTGCTACCCATGCTGCCGAGTGAGAACCATCAAATTTATGCATATCTAGCTTGGGAGGTCGCAGACGGGATTGTTGGTGGGTGCCCCAGAGGTGAAGAGAGTGGCTAGACTCACCCTCACTGTGTTCTTTGCCAATATACACCTCCTCGCAAGCTTCTGCCTTGCCCTTTGAGAGTGCGTTAGTTAGTTTGTCGAGATGATCTTGGAGGTCTTTCAAGGATTGTTCAAGTTTATCAATCTTCTCATTGGCCATAGCTTGAGCTCTAGTTTCTACCATGCACCGATCTAATGTACTTGAAATTTGGGACCACCCGAATTTTTTTTTCACTAACAATTGAATGGTACCACCTTGCTAAGCTCGTTGTCCTGATTCTTATGGGCTAGATCACCAATAAGTGCCCCGGGCATCTCAAGGAGTGTCAGGTGCTATAGATTGCAATATGCATAAGGGTCTGACAGTAGTACTCGACCCAATGTTGCAGGACTCTAACTAAGGAGGATCAATTGTACCCTTAGCCGTACAACCCAACTACCCTATCGTATGGGCAAGTAATCTCTTCGAGTGTTGTTCTCGGTGTACTGTAGCAACAAGACGACTGGCGGTTTATCTATGGCAAGGTTTCAAAGGAGCTAGGGGGCTTCTGATATACCCAGAGGGTACGTGGAAGACAGTCCGTGCATAGTTCTGTCTAATGTGCTACTACTTGAAGGGGTACCCACAGGGGTTACGAGGGAGTCCAACAAGCGTGACCACCTCTTGTATTTCCTGCGTGCATGCCTCCCCAAATCCACATGTTTATGCGCTCAACGATAGATCCTGTGGTTTAAAGACTCCGAAACACGTCTGTAGCCGGCAAAAAAAATAAAATAAAAAATAGCTAAGAAATGGAGATCCCACCGGCCTTAGAAAGAGCTCTGAGACCAATTTTTATGCTCTTAGCCTGCAAGACGATACCAGAATACCAAATATGTGAAGAAATATACCCAGAACATAGAATAGTGAGAAACAATAACAAGTATTTTATTATTCAAAAGCAATGTTCACTTGCCTCTTCGAGGGGGAAACCTCCAATAGAGCAGAGCTCGATTACAAAATAAGGCACGATGCTCCTCGCAGGGAGTCCCCATCCTTTATATATGACTCATATATGCAATACCATGGATCAATACCATGGTTCTTATTAATACCATCTATCTAATACCATGGCCCATTTGCAATTAACTGTGGTCCCATCATTAAATGCAGGTTAACCACTTACAATTATTAATATGGGCTTTATTGACTCTTTACTTAACTATAACTAGGACTCGATCCTACTACATAAATAAGGGGGTTAGGGTGGGACCCTAACAAAATGAAATGGTGGCACGACTATTGTACCTCTTTTCGCGCTTGTGTAAAGGTTCACAACATATATGACAACCAAATTATTTTCCATTCCATGGCCCTCGAACTTGACTAATTTGTGGCACTTTGTTTCATGCGTTAGAACCTTCACCTAAATCATGCATGGATGGAATTTATGGATAATTATTGTGGTAAATAAATCCTCAATGCATCACAATCAAAGAATGTGGCTCAATCAATTTACACACCCATGGCACATTGGTTGATTTGTTTGCAATGGTTATTATAACAAACACCCGTCAAATTAACATGGTCGTATTCCAAATGAAACTGGAAATATGGTTGCATTCCACCATATGGATGACATTAAGACTCGTGAATTCCAAATCAACTTCGTTGTCATCTGACATGATATAAAAATAACACATAATAACATATGGCTGAACATAATAACATATAACATAAATAAGGTGACATTGGTAACATTATTGTATTTTTTGTGGATATGATTTACCATGTGACAAGTCTATGCACCCATTATCGTAATCCCACAAACCAACCTTCATTCAACCATCCACGCATACCACCTCACCATGTAGTTTCCAAACCAGGATCTCTGCTAACCATATAATGTCAGGTCGTTATGTTGTTGAGCCCCCAAGAATTGGGGACAATTCCACAATGGCCCCACCTTTCTTCCATTATAATAATTAAAACTTTAAATAGAATCAAGTTCCATTACATGCTAAGTGACGATGGGGTGGCCTAGCAATAACGCATTGGAACGTGGATCCATAGGTCAGCGAGTCGAATCCAACCTTCCATTTTGACCTCTGTGGGGTGCCACATGGCACCATCTGATTGGTCCATATTGCACTATGATACTGGTCTACTTACCGGTCAATGATCTATGTTTCAGCCCAATCATCTTGGTCAATGCCACGTGTTAGATGATGATTCATCCATGTAGGAGGTACGAATTCCCAGATAGCTTCCACGCGCCACTTCTTCCCACTTTGTCCCAAAAATTTCAAATCATGATATATTTGTCATATGAGCTCTATTTGTTCCTATTCAATATGTATGATATTCAACGCGATATCCTCTACGTGATGGCACCAGTTTCATGACATTTTGAAAACTTTAAATTTGGATCATTTTTTGAGATCCTCTTAGAACATACCTCCACATAAAAAGGGATTTTGGTCTCAAAAATCTTACAAATTTCACTTCTGGCTTATTTTATAAAGTACCCACTTTGTATTCAACCAAGCTAGTATATTTTCCTCTTCTTGATTCTTTCCTTTGAGGGCTAGTTCAAGAGAAAATATCATAGGTTCCACTTTTCCTACTACAACTTATTCCTAGATAGGTGTTGAGATAGTGATCATACACTCTAACTATTGCACTGCAACTTCAGTGACCATAAGTTCTTCCTTTTTTGTTGCTACTTCCTACTAGATGAGTGTTCGAATCTTCTTAGGAGCAAGCTCTGAAACGACCTCCATATTTTCTACCACATCTTCCTAGTGGACACGAGCTTGCTTTGCTTGAGGAACTAATTCATGAATGATAAGCATAGGATCCACCTCTGCCTCTACATCCTCCTACTAGATATGCATTCATTCCACTTCCTTGGTGGACTTCTGTCGAAGCTCCGGGTGGAGTTTCCAACATTTTGCATTCCAATGTTGTGTCAAGTTACAATGCATGCATTAATTTATGTGCTTGTTCCTCGAGATGAATGCTTTCAAATCAAGAAAAGTTTTTGGGTGATCTTTTTGTCCCTCCAAATTTTTGGTCGCAGACATCCCTTTGTAAAAATACTTTTTTTTTCTACATTTCACCACATAGTGATTACGCAATTGGAAAAATGTGTAAGGTTAATTTTTCCATTAATACTAAATGGAATGTTCTTTTTTCTTAACATCAAAGAAATATTTTCTATCATACCCTTTACCTTTATGACTATCTTTGATACAAGGTTGCTGAGAAAATATGCACTTGCAACTACTGTCACTACTTTGATGTGAAGTGTTATCAGCAAAATGAATCAACGATATTGATTGGGGCTCATATGTGTGAGGAAGTACTTGCTTCCATATTATTTGAGTATTCTTCCACATTTCCTTCTCCAAAATCACATACCTAGATAATTAAATATTTCAACAACCTGGATAGTTGTCATGATGCCTTGACCAATCACTCAAAGGCCTCTTCCATCATACCCCATCTTCATGGGTATTTTCATGCCAATTCATTTCATATGCTTCTCGAAGGCACCAAAGGAGTCAACAAAACTAGGAGAATAAGATGAATCTGAAGTGGCTTTTCTTGAATTCATAGGTTCACTACTTCTCAAATAAACTTCCCAATTGTATTCTGCCTCATGCTAAAGTGACAATTCGCAATTGCAGTGCACATCAGGCATAGTTGTGCCAACAACTTGATTCTACCTTGTAGGGCTTCTCACTTTCCCTGTAGTGGAGCATTCATCAATTTTCTCCTCGATGGCTTGCTCAAGAATATGTATTAACTTATTCTTTTGGTTTTCAGAGATCTCTAATTATCATCTCAATTCAAAAAATATCTTCCTACAGGAAATCATTCATCACTTCCAATTCTTGAATTCTTTCACACTCTTTTCCCATAATTGCATTTATACCTACATTTTCATCGATATGCTTTAATACCAAAAATTGATCCAAACCCAATAAAGATTGATCTCAAAATTTCAATTAAATTTTTAAAATGAAATAAAATCTTGATAAAAATGGCGCACAGTAAGAATATCGACAGGAAAAAAAATATAAAGAAAACACAATACTTGATAATAGAGTTCATCCCTCTGATTGGACTACATCTCTCGACCCTCTCTATTAGGGAGAGACCTTTTCTTATTCACGCCAAAGTTCATTACATAGCCTTTGAAAATTCTCTAGTCTCCATGATGAATGTAAATACAACAAGCAATCTTCATTTGAGTTCTCCATTTTATGCTAAAAATGGGGAAACAACCTTTATAGCTTACTCTCCCTTCCAAAAGGGCCAAAGATCTTCTCCACCCAATAACTAATAGGAGTGGGCTGATTAAATTTACAATCTTTGTAAAAGTGGGAAAACTCTCCCTCAATAAGGCAACCCTTTACAATTTCCACTCAATAACAACAAGAGTGGGAAAACTCTCCAGTATTACAAAAGTGGCATAACATCCATACAAAGTCTCCACTCAAAACTTTTACAAAGGTGGGAACATAATGTCAGAATGGTCTCTCCACTCAAACTATTAAAAGTGGGCATATATGCTAAGACTATGGTTTCATAAAAACTTCGACTCACCATACATGCTTGGCTCAATGGCCAAGTCCCTTATATAAGCTTTGAAAATCCATATTTAATGAACCAAGGATAAACCTTTCTTATGTGGGCCAATAATTATACAACATATATTTCATTGGCCTTGTAGACAAATGAAAACATACTATATAACTTTATAGTTTGTTACCATATGATATGGTTTAGACTGTGGTCGAATGTTTGGCCAACGGCAGAATAAAACTTAGACATGGTTTAAACTGTGGTGTTGGATAGTGGTCCAATAAAATGAAATGGTGGCATGACTATTGTAATCTCCTGTCGCACTAGTGTAGAGGTTCGCAATACATATGATGGCCCAATCATTTACCATTTCGTTGATTAGAGGAAATTTTAGCCTAAAATTTTCCATGAAATGTTCATGTAATTTCCATGTCATAAAATGTAAACCAATCAAAATACTTTAAATTTAAAAAAGGTTACATGTAAATATTTTCGAGGGAAAAGAAGAAAAACAACATTTTTTATTATATTTTTGGCTTATCTCCTTATAACTTTACTCAAATTTCCACTGTATACAATTGTTAAATGTGGAATTAAATTCCACATCCAACGAGTGCTCATTATGCATACTTTGAGAAGACCCACATTGATAAAAACTGAATATACATTAAAAAACTCAACACACTTTTTTAATGTATATTCAATTTTTCTCAATTTGGGTCTTCTGAAAAGTATGTATAATGGGTACTTGTTAGATGTGGAATTTAATTATGCATCCAACCGGTGTATACACTTCAATTTTGAGTAAATATTTTAGGACATAAACCAAAAATACAATTAAGTAGTTCTTTTTTATTTTCCCTCCAAAATTCATAGCTCTTATTTTATTATTTTAGTTATTATTTTATTATTTTTCCTTAGGAGACCACTTTTAGGCTTAAATTTCCTCTAATGTCTTTGGAACCTCACTAATTCATGGCACCTTTTTTCTTGCATTGGACCCCTTCCCTAACTCTCGCATGGCTATCATGTATGGATAACGCTTTTGGTAAAGAAATCCTCAGTGCATGCCAATCAAACATTGCAACTCAATCAATTTACAGGCCCATGGCACCTTGGTTTATTTGTTTGCACTGGTTATTATAAAAAAAACCAACTGAATTAACGTGGTCGGTGTCCAAATGAAACCATGGAAATATGGTTGCATTCCACTGCATGGAATGACACTAGGACTTGTGAATGGCAATTCAAATCTGTCATCATCCAACATAATATAACAATAGTGCATAATAACATATGGTTGAACCCTCTGCGGATATAAGAAAAATAAGGTGACATTGGAAATGTTATTATATTTGCTGTGGATATGATTTACCAATTGGAAGGTATCCACACCCATAAGTCCACCAATCAACCTTCATTCAATTGTCCATGCATTCCACTTCATCGTGGGGCTACTAACCCAGGATTTCTACCAACTATATAATGCAAGTTTGTTTTGTTGAACAACTAGGGATTGGATAAAATCCCTTGGTTCCCCCCCTTTTTTGCCATTATAATAATTAAAACTTTAAATAGAACCCATTTCCGTTACATGCCAAGTGACGATGGGGTGGCCTAGTGGTAAGGTGTTGGAATGTGGATTCATGGGCTAGGGGGTTGAATCCACTACTATCGTTTGAAACTTACATTCGGGCTGAGCCCTATTTTGACTTATGTGAGGTGCCATATGGCACCATTTGAATAGTCCATATGGCACTCTGCCACTGGTCAACCTATTTGTCAATGGTCCACATTTCAACCTAGTCAACCTAGTTAATGCCACATGTTAGACGTTGATTCACCCATGTAAGAGGTATGGCCGTGTAGTCAGATACCATGTGTCACTTCTACCTACTTTGTTCCAAAAACTTCAAATCATCATATCTTCATCATACAAGCTTTTTTTTTTCCCATTCAAGTTATGCAAGATACGTCGTGAAAAGCACTACGCAATGATGCTAGTTTTGTGACATTTTGATGACTTCAAAATTTGAGCATTTTTTAAGATCCTCCTAGATCGTTAATCAGTTTATTTAAAATAGTAAAAAGGACATGACTACTCTAGAGATAAATCTCAAGCATTGATTTGTATGTAGTACTATGAATATTCTAGAATATTTCGTGGAGGTTAAATCCCTACCATACACCTAACAAGTATTAATAATTGAGTTAAAATTCTACAAGCCTTGCTCTAAGATAGCCATGTCAATTGTCATAATAAAAAATTGGGCACATACCACCATAGGGATATAAATTAATTGGATGATAAACGATGATAGGCATCTGTTGGTGTCTAAGTATGAATCATGCAATTCACCCAATCCACATTTAGTTGTCAACCCGGGGTTCTACCAGTTGTTTCAAGGCTATCTTGCACTGCATGTATAGTCCACAGTTTCCCTACCCACCAGTGAACATTAATGATAAATTCATCAATGTGTAACATCGAGCAATATTGTAATAGCAATAAGAGTAACATCAAGTAATAATTGTTACAATAATAAGGACTCAAAACACACTTATAAACATTCACAACAATAATAAACTCGCAGAAATAAACCTAACACACATCTAATCTAGCAGCTCCTAGTCAGGAGAGTGGGCCCAACTCCCTAATCAGGGTTGTGGAGAGATCAACGAATCACGATATACTAAGAAGATCAACTTGTCATTAATAAAAGAAATATTACAAGTGTGTTGTTACAGACTCAAAGTTAGATTATTTCTCCTGCAACCGTAATGACTCTTAATAGTGATGGCTTTCATAGCCCGCAACCCTACTTTATATAATTTGTCAATAATACAACTCCTAGAATTACAATATTGTCTTCCCTTAATTACATGGTGGTTTTCAGAATGAAACAAAATGTTAAAAGATGGTAGTGTTTATATCAAAAGGTTGATTCATCGTTGCAGCCAGTATTTAAGGATAGCAATGCCAGCTTTGATAACATCATTCAGTGAATCACAGTCCTGGTCATTTTCCCTTTAAATCTACTAAAATAACTGAATTAGCAAGCCTTATAGGTAATAATCCCCTACAACTATGCTTCATTGACCAATAATCCGTAAAGACATGACGAGAGGTATACCTGTGCATTTTAAGATATCGATTAACCACTACTTGTGTGAAATAGATAAAAAGAACAGGGTAAAAGGGTGAGTAAAATTATGCAAATCTAGCCACCAACACCTATCCCCAACTGGTCGTACTACATGTCCTCATGCAGTTCAAGGCATGTGCAAGTCTAGATTAGAGCTGTGATGATCAACGTGAAGCTGTGTAAGATTGTATTTTGCAGACATCTATGTTCCTGGAGGATTATACCCATCTGTTTGGATGAATTCTTTCCACCAATCCTCACTTACCTCGTAAACTGGAGTGTACTGATCAGATGGCAACCAGATGATGGGAAATCAAAACCTCAAACCCATCATTAGACCCCACGAAGCCGCATGCACACAATATGTCGAGATACCTTGTTTAGAGCCCGAGAAAAATTGGGAGGTCCAAAAGGCTCACGTATCTTGTTAGCTAATGACGAGAGCATCCACCATTTCTAGCAACTGTCTCGGGCCTCCTCCTGACAAGTGAATATATGTTTTGTGCATACATCAAAAAACCATTTCTGAGTTTCCAACATCTGTTATTTTAGTCCCTCGGTCCCCAAGAGGGTTTCATGTTTATTGTAAACATTCAGACATTGACAATTCTCCATCTGGATGACAAGTGGCCTACTTGCCTAATTTTCTTCAAACGTATCAAAATCCTTTTTCCATTTAACATGGTTGATTATGTAAGAGGTAAAGTCTCTCAGTTGAATGTCTCCTACATATGGCACTGGGTTAAATGATTTATCATTACCTAGGAAGTAGTCATGCATGTACAACTCGCACATCAAACGTTGAAAAAAATATTATGGCATCTCATGATGCACAGAAACTGCATTGAATCTTCCATATCATGATTGAAATCCTAATGGACACTTTCTAAACAAAAGAATAGATATTGTTCATGGATGTAAAAGGTGTAGATATGACTAGGGGGCGGCAAGCCATTTCCTGTTGTGCCAAGGTAAACATCTCTTCCTTATTGGCCTTTGGTAGCTTCACCTATTCTTCCAGTCCCTCAATTCGTTTCTATTGTTTCTTCTGCTTTTGCTTGTCCTTTTATATTTGTTATATGTAACCAAAGACTATTTTTGTAGCGTTCTCACGATTCTCCTTTTCCTTTCCTGGTGCACCACTAAAGGAATGGTCCCTCATTGAAAGCGAGTTGTTGTAGCTTGCCACTTCTGAGATTTTGCAAACATGACAAACTCCCGCACCTCAATCATATGAAAAAATGACTTTGTCTGTGTAGTTATTGAAATCGTTGGCCTGTCTTCATTCTATGTTGCCATTGAAAAAGTTTTAGGCTGGGCTTTGCAGCGTGTTTCTTGTGCTTTCTCACTTTTCTTTGTAAGTGTTGCAACCATTTCCTCAATTTCATGATTTCTATTTTCAACTACATATTTTCTCTGAGTTGTGCCTGATAACTTTCCTTAAGAGGGGGTCTTCTTCTCGCACATTGCTCGATAAAATCTTATTTCACAACTACTTCTTCCATATGCCTCACAGCTAGTCCAGGGCCTGACGAGTTGACGTTGACAATCGTCAACTAGTTCTTGTTTTACTCTGATTTCTTTCGTTTGGTTCTCAACTTGGGGAACGGTCCCGCCATCTCCTTCTTCAGGTCTCAGGACCTCTACATCTTCCCTCTACGGTTCTAGATTCACTGCAGGGTCTTGTGGGGTAGTTTCTTTGACACCCTCCTCTCGTAGTTGCTCTACTGCCCGACCATACTCTTCTAGTTGTAAAAGAATGGTTCCTAGCCCTTGTGGGTTCGTTTTGTCAGTGAAATCCTCTTCCATTTTATTAGGAATGGTTTCTAACCCTTGCAGGTTAGTTTGAACTATAGTGTCCTCTCCCATTTGCACAGGAATAGTTTCTAACCCTTACGGTTTAGCCTTATCTGCAACATTCTCCTCCATATGCTCAGGAGTAGTTTCTAACCCCTTGCAGATTAGTCTGATCAGCAACATCTTCCTCCATCTGCTGGAACAATTTCTAGCCCTTGCAAGTTAGTCTAATCAACAACATCTTCCTCCATTTGCTCAAGAACAGTTTCTAGAGAAGTAACACTGGACAAAGCTTCTTCATTTTGTCTTTCAGTCGACGCTGGTTCTTGTGTGATAGTGTCAACCTCCAACCCTTCAATTTTCTCAATTATTTCACCAATCGACATTGGTTTTTGAATAACCATGTCGATAATAGTGCCCTTAGCTTTCCCAACAAATTTCAGGATCGGAGGAGAAGCTTCTTCTTTCTCCATGTGTCTAGAGGAACGAGTTTTCCTTTCCCCTCTTGGAAAATATGCAAGAAAAGGAGAATGAGTAATAATTTCATCAATTTTTGTTTTGTCAATGCCTTCTGATGCAAGCCCTCCTTCCTCTTCTTCTATATCCACCAGTTGTTCTATACTCCCCTTTTCTCTTCCTACTTGTGCTTCCTACAATTTATCTTTCTACCCAGCAACCGATATTTCCTCTTGTGGAGTGGTGTCGACTACGACCCCTGTTTCCCCGAAAGGTTCAACATTCATTTGAATAGGTGGTGCTAGTTCTTGTGTGAAAACACCACCTACATTTTCAATCACATGTTCTTCAACTGTTTGAACAAGTGGTGTTGGTTCTTGTGTGCTATCACCACCTACATTTTTTACCAGAAGTTCTTCAATTGCTTCAACAGGTGATGTTGGTTCTTGTGTAACAATACCACCTACATTATCAACCAATATTTTTTCAATTGTTTGGATAGGTGATGTTGTTTCTTATGTGTCAGCACGACCTATAACTGCATCCAAGGGTGGTGATTATCCTCCTAGATTGGTAGTCAACGTTGGTTCTTGTGGAGAAGCATCAACTGCACTCTCTTCTATCTCCATTGCATCTATCTCTATTGGGCCAACAGGCAACGTTGGAACACTGTCGTTTGTGGCCTCTTATTCCACTACTACATCTTCTTCCTCTTCCCCTGCAGATAGCATGCTCGTAATTTCTTCCTCCGCCAACTCAGTGAATTGTGGCCAAGCCACAAAGGTTCGAGACAGAGCATGCACCACTAATGGTTTGTGAGAACTACTAATGGTTATCGAGACCGTCAAGCATATTGCGCCATTAAGTGGAGGCTGCTCCATAGGAAGCATGGCATGTCTAAAGCATGAACTTGTGCATGCTGAAACCAAAGGCATGCAAGGAGAATGGAAGGAGTTTGAAATGATACTTAGAAAATGTAGAGAAATGAACTTAACAGGTAACATACCTCATAACAAAATATGCCACCTCACCCCATGGATACGACAAATATTTACAATCATACCCTCTTCCTTTCTGGATCGCTATCTCCCCATCCTGCAAAAACAATTCCAGAAACTTTGGCAGAGGAGACTTCTAAGAGAACCATTTCTGACCTCCTTTTTGTAATCCACTAGCAACTTAAATAACTTCCTCTATGACAAAAATACCTAGCCCACAGACTCTAGAATGATTTCGTTCCAAGTTTAATGCAAATTCCATTGTGATGGCTTCATCAAATCCTTATGGTCTCTCAAAATACACATGCCACCCTACATCCAAGAAGACTTTCCAAACATCTACATTGCATTGAACCTGCTCTATATTCTCTAGTTTTTGTCTCACAACCTGTCCACCCATTTTGCAATGGCCCTATAACAACATTTCAGAGTAACAATAGACTATCAGGAAGGAGTGTCGGCAGGTAGATTTGCAGTGAGAGTTGTGATTGCGATGGGGTGCAGTGAGAGTGAAAACCAGAAGGATAACGATGAAATATGGAAAAATCATGGCAAATAATGGATAATAATGGTAATTACTTCGCAGTGTTGGAAAAGACCATTCATTAGTACAACAATACTAAATTCAAGTTCCGATTCATATGGGTATTGTGCGAAGTATGGTGGAAAATCATGTAGTGAATGCACTTAACACAAGGTTTAATAAAAATAATAATATATCATTATTATAGTACCTCCCCCCAACTAAGGGATGACAGTATGCGGTCATATCGAGTCATGTCACATGAATTATTAATCAAATCCACAAATTCGATCCGGGACGTACTTGGAAACTTACCTTGATGGAGTAACAAAAACGAGGGATTAACAACGCCCGAGGAGTAACAACACCACTTGAACACTTATTCCAAATCAAGATGGAGTAACAACATCAGAGAAGTAACAACATCGGAGGAGTAATAATGCCAGTGAGGTGCCTGCAAGAAAAAGATTGATAGAGTAGTAACAACATTACATATATATATATATTTATGATATATACTTATTTATTTATTTATTTTAAGTCAGGGGTGTAGCGGAGGAATTCCCTGCACTAATAAATTCAAAACTAGAGTTATCGGAGAGATATTTGATAAAGGAGTCTCTTGAAGTTGGATGGTGATATAATTTGAGGTGATGTCCATTCACGATCAAAGGAGTATGTAACTCATCAATTGTGATAATTCTAACAGTCCCATTATCAAACATTGTATCAAATTCATATTGTCCCATCTACCTGGAGCATAGTTTTCCCTTAAAATCCTTGCATCGAGAATCATAGAGTAATGTCCAATATCCTCTTTGAAACACCTTTTTCTTAATGAATTTATCGTGCCATTTAGTTCGTTGCTACTATATTGCACTAGTATTCTGGACAACTACCAAACAAATTTCATCCAACTCGTTCAACTGTTCCAGTCAATGTTTCTGGGCTTTTGAAAGATCTAAACCTACTTCAAGGGCTATCCTGAGCATCTTAATTTCGAATTCCATTGGAAACAAAGGGGATTTCCCATAGACAAGCTCATATGGTGAAAACCCTGTTGTGTTCTACCATGTTGTTCTATACACCCAAGTTCCTCAGGAAGTTTTTCACCCCGATTCCGACGATGGTTCACTACAATATTTGTAAGAATATTCTCTAGTACCTTGTTTGTTCGACTTGACCATTCACCTGAGGGTGATATGGAGATGTTACCCTATGCTTGATTCTATATTTCTTCATGAGTCCTGCTATCAAATGTTATGTAAATTGTGCCCCTCCATCTGAAACTATCTCTCTAGGAACTTTATACCGTGCAAGAATTTATTCAAATAAAAAGTCTGAGACAACCCATTTCGTTGCTTTCACAACAACCTTGGCCTCTACCCTCTTTGCTACGTAATCCGTGCAAACCAAAATGTGAACTTTCTACTGTGAAGGTGTATTAAATGGACCAACAAAATCAATATCCCATTTTTCAAAGGGATCAAGAGCTAGTTGGGGTTATAACGACATTTAATATGCCCAACTAGGCTGGCCCATTCATTGGAAACTATTGCACCCTCTAACATATTTCCTTGCATCACAAAAATAGAAGGCCAATAGTATCCCATTTGTAACACCTTATGACTTATCCGCTTATCTGCAAAATGTCCCCCACATGGGCCATCATGAGTAGCTTTTAGAACATCATAGATCTCATGTCAACTTATGCAGTGCCATATTTGCTGATCAGATCCTGTGTAAAATAGATATCCCTCTATCCATGAATAATGAGCATTGTGATGGATAATCCTTCATTGTTCTCTGTAAGACAAGTGTTGAGGCACCTTTCCTGTAGTAAGAAAGTTATCAATATTTTCATACCAAAAAGTGCGAGTAGAAGTTGCAAAAAGATGTTCATATGGAAAACTATCTTCTACAGGTGTACCTTCATCACCAGTATCCATCCTAGATAGGAAATCTACGACTACGTTATCTTTCCCTGGTTTGTCTACAATGGTAATATCAAACTCCTAAATTAACAACAACCATCTTGTAACACGACCAAGGGTTATTGGTTTCTTCATCAAATACCTGATAGTTGTATGATCAGTGTGAACGAAAGTAGGATACCCTGTGATTTTATGCCGAAATTTATTAACGGCATAAATGATAGCCAAGAAATCCTTTTCAGTTACCGTATAATTTAATTCAATAGGGGTCAAATTCTTGCTGACATATAAATTTCATACGTCTTCTTGTCCTCCCGCTGCCCCAAAACTACCCCTACCTCTGTTTGAGAAGCATCAATAGAGATGTGAAACAGGAGTTTCTAGTCAGGACCGTGTAATATCAGAGCCTTGCAGACTAGTTCTTTAATTTCTACAAAAGTTGCTTCACATTCATCTCTCCACACAAATTATGCATCTTTAGGTAATAATTGAAAACGTGGGAATGCTATTTTAGAAAACAATTCTATGAAATTCCTATAATAGCTAGCATACCCAATAAAGTTGCATACCTATGTCAGTGTCTTAGGTGTAGGAAATTTTAATATTACCTCTACCTTTGCAGGATTTACCTGAATTCCTGCAGCTGAAAGCAAGTGTCCCGACACTATCCCTTCTTTCATCATCATATGACATTTGACTATACTTAGAGAAACATGTGTTTTCTTGCATCATTCAAGTACTTTCTCTAAGTTTCTCAAAGCTTCTGTAAAGGAATCCCCATATGGGGTAAATTCGTCCATGTAAATCTCAACAATATCATTAAATAGATCAGAGAAAATTCCTAATATTGCCCTTTGAAAGGTAGCAGGTGCATTACAAAGTCCAAATGGAAGGACCTGGTAGGCAAAGGTTCCCTAAGCGTAGGTGAAGGTAGTTTTGTCCTGATTCTCAGGAGCTATTTGTATCAGATTGTATCCACAAAATCCATCCATAAAGGAGAAAAACTCCTTATTGTCTAATGTATCAAGGACTTGGTCAATAAAGGGTAAGAGAAAATAGCCTTTATGAGTTGCTTTGTTTAGTTCCCTATAATCAATGCAGATCCTCCACTTTCCATTCTTCTTAGAAACAATGACCAGTGGGGAAACCCATTGACTATCTAATATTGGATAAATAAAACCCACATCTAATAGCTTCTGAAATTCATCTTTGACAATGTTTTTTATGGCAGGATTCATTCTTCTTTGTGGCTGCCTAATAGTTCGACATTCCTCTTTAATGTATATATGACGAGTACATAAATTAGTAGGGATGCCTTTCATATCAGTATACTCCCAAGAACAAATCTTCTTTATGCTCCTGAAGGACTTTTAGTAGTTGTTCGGATTGGAAGTATGAAAGGTCAAGATTAATATTCAATGTTTTCCCTGGTTCAATTTCTATAGGAACACTATTATGAGGTACAATTTTAGGAATGTTTTCTACTTTTGTTTTTGGTTCAATATATTCCTGAACATTGCAGCTCATGATGGTTTCTAATAGCTGACGGGTTGAATTAGAAATGGAGTTGGGATTGTTGAGAAAGGTGCTAATGGCATCGTCCTCTATTTCATCTTTAAAACAAAGAGCCTTACTGATTGTAGGGATGGGTATAATTTCTTCATCTTTAGATTCAAGCTCTTTGGCAGGTAGAGACTTTTGAATCAAGGCAAATCCAGGTTTATTTGATGAACTTGGTTTTGTAGGGAATAAAGGATAAGGTTCTTTGTAACTTTCCCATTAGATATTACCATGTTTCCAGACCGACACCCAATGTAAGCATCTGCAGTTGCGAGCCAAGTTCTTCCTAAAATCAAAGGGTGCCCATTGGCTGGGGATTGGGTATGTAAAAACAGAAGGTCAATGAGGTATTTCCATGAGTCTACCGAAATAGTGATATCTTCCAGCTTTCCTACCGGTCTAATAGTAGATCGATATGCCAACTCTAGGACGATGGGAGTTAGTTTAAGGTTCCGCAGACCAAAGGTAATCATGGTTGCATAGGTTATAACATAAATGGCTACCCCAAAATCTACTAGTACATTTGGGATATCCACCCCATTAATTTGCACTGTCAGAATCAAATTCCCAGGATCCCCGTATTTGACAGGTATAGATTTCCCCAGCATTATATCTGATAATTTACCCATGACATGAATAGTAAGTGGGTCATTTGGTTTTCTACCAGTTTTCTTAGAAAATTATTCTTTAATTGTCTTAGCATAAATTGGTACGTCCTTCATAGCCTGATGTAACAGAATTTTAACGAATAAATTCTGTAATTCTCCCAAAAAGTCAAATTTAGGATGAGGACTTTGTTTGCTCAAAGATAATATTTCAGGATAGGGTGGACTAGTCTGACACCCTCTAGTAACAAAATTTTGTGAAGGGGTTTGTTTATTTATATGAATCTGTGATGGATCAACCCTTATCGTTCTTTGTTCTGGTTCTGAGACTTCATCATCAATATGCTCAACAATTATGGGTGAAGTTTGAATATTGACCACCCGACCAAATTGAAGATTTAATTCATTACATTCCATAGTGGCAGTAATATATGCAGGGAGGTTGAGTGTCTCAACCTGTTGATTCCCTCTGTTATTTGGATTCGGATTGGGTGTGACAAGCAATTCGGGATGAAGAGGAGGATTACTAGTGGGCGCATTAGCAGGTAATTGTAACTGCTGTTGTGGCATAGGTTGGGAGAATTGTCCTGAAGGAGAAGGAGGAGGTCCACACCTATTTTGGGACCATGAAGAATTTGAACTAGAATGAGGATACCAGGGTTTCCAAGGCATCAAATACTGGTAATAATGCGACCAAGAAGGTGAAAATGGTACAAACTACTAGCCAAAATTCATATTATTAAAATACTAAGACAAGTCTTGAGGCATACCTTGATCCATACTCGTCGGCCATGGTTGCCATGGTTTCCTTGATTCCATTAAATAAAGTTTTTCTTCTTCTTAATTAGTCCCCTGAAAGATTGCCTTCAATCAAGGAAGAGACATGCAAGTGCTCGTAGAATGACTATGTTCACATATAGCACAAGTCTCCACAGAATTTAATGGACATTCCTTCAACAGGTGCTTCTTCTTGCATTGAGGGCAGAAAATAGACATGGCCTTCTTTGATTCCATCTGATTTTGCTTCTCCTACAACTCGTCTAGCTACGATGATAATGTGCTTAGGATATTGGTTCTCAGTTTGTCTAGAAGATTCCTAAATTCAGCCTTTGTAACTCCACCGTTGGATGTTTTGAGAGTTTGGATTCCCTTCCTCTGTCTCGCAGCCCTTTGTGAACACTTGATGCATAATTCGCAGATGGTATCAAATTCCTCCTTTGATATATCTCCTTTCCCTACTACGTTCAATAGCTCCAAAGATTTCTCCCTCAATGCTTTGATAAAAATGATCTTCAAGATATTCTTATCCAAGTCACTATGGTGGGATATTTGCAAACTATATTGAAAGCGTTCCACAAAATCTTCCATATTCTCATCATCTTTCTGCATAATATTAAAAATTTCTTCCTTCACATCCTGAGATTTGCAGTAGTCCTAATATTTCTCGAGGAAAATCGTCTTCCTATCATCCCATGTAGCAATATATTCTCCTCCCAAACCTATAAACCATCTTAAAGTTGTGCCCTTCAAAGTAGCGAGAAATGTCTTCAATCTTTTAGCATCAAAAATGTAATCATACCCCTGACAAACAACGTCAAATTCAAAAAGGAATCTTTCTAGATCCTTAGAAGTAAGACCATGGAAGTTGGGTAGTGTTGTCAAAGGAATAGGCTTCATAGGTGCATCACCTCTGATATCTCCAATTGGAAATTCAATTGAAGAAGTTGCAGGAGCCATGAATATTTGCCAATACTCACTTGGAATTTCAACAGGTGCTAGCTTTGGCTATTCTATAACAAGTGATGGAATTTTCTTAACAAAACTCCCTTGATCAAATGGTGCCAAGAATTCCTTCAAATATTCTTCCTCTGAACTTGCAATAGGCAGTTCCTTAGATCCTCTACTTGCTACTACTTCTTCTTCCCCAAATTGCACTTCTGCTATTGGAGGAGGTTCTGGTTGTAAAACTGATTTCCCTCCAAATCTTGTATGAGATCTTACCCTAGCAGCATCTTGTGACGATGCTCTAGAATCGGCCCTTGAGATGATCTCTTGGATGTAATTTTTTTCTGCCCAAATCAACCCCTTTGCTTTTCGGGCATCTCCCTATGCATCTTTTATTATTGTCTCTATTCATAAAATCAGGAAATAAAAGGGAAACATTCAAACAAATTAAAATCTCAAGACCTGAAGTAGGATAAGAACTTCCTTCCCCAGGATGAGAGAGCAAACCCTAAAGAAAACAAAAGAAAGAAAATAAGAAAATCATAGAAATCAAGCTCAGGACCTGAAACATGGTGAAAAATAAAACTTCACTTCCCAAGACAAGAGAACAATACGTATGAAAGAAAAGCAAAGCAATCTAAAGCTCCAAACCTAGATCAAGGTGATAAAAACTTCCTTCTCGAGGATGAGGGAATAATCCTACAAAAACAAGAAAATCAAGGAACCAAACAACCAAACGATCTAATACTCAGGACCTGGAGCAAGGTGTAAGCTTCCGTCCCTAGGATGAGAGATCAGTCCTATGGTTAATGTTGGTTGTAATTTCGCGCCTTTGATAGCCTCCTCGATAACGACACCAAAATGTTGGTGTCCAAGTATGAATCATGCAATTCACCCAATCCACATTTAATTGTCAACCCGGGGTTCTACCAATTGTGTAAAGGCTATCATGCATTATATGTGTAGGCCACAGTTTCCCTACCCAATAGTGAACATTAACTATAAATTCACCAATGTGTAACAATGAACAATATTGTAACAACAATAAGAATAACAACAATAAGGAATCACAACAAAGCACTAATAAACATTCACAACATTAATAAACTCGCAAAAATAAACCTAACACACATCTAATCCAGTAGCACCTGGTCATGAGAGTGGGTCAACTTCCTGATCAGGGTTGTGGTGAGATCAACAAATCATGATATGCTCAGAAGATCAACTTGTCATTAATAAAACAAATATTACAAGTGTGTTGTTACAGACTCAAAGTTAGAGTATTTCTCCTGCAACCTTAACAACTCTTAACAGTGATGGCTTTCATAGTCCGTAACTCTACTTTATACAATTTGTCAATAATACATATCCTAGAATTGTGACACTTTCTTCCCTTAATTACATGGTGGATTTCAGAACGAAACAGAATGTTAAAATATATCAATGTGTCAATTGAAAGGTTGATTCACCATTGTAGCCAGCATTCAAGGATAGTGTTGCCAGCTTTGATAACATTGTTCAATGAATCATGATTCTGTCCATTGTTCCTTTAAATTTGCATAAATAACTGGATTAGCAAGACACTTAGGTAATAATCCCCTACGAATATGCTTCATTGACCAATAATCCATAAATACATGACGAGAGGTAAACCTGTGCATTTTAAGATATCGATGAATCACTATTAGCGTGAAATGGATAAAAAGAACGAGGTAAAAGGGTGAGTAAAAGTATGCAAATCTAGCCACCCAACCTTCATTCAATTGTCCATGCATACCACTGCATCGTGGGGCTAGCAACCCAGGATCTCTACCAACTATATATTGCAAGTCTGTTGTGTTGTTGAGAAACTGAGGATTGGATAAAATCCCTTGGTTCACCCCCTTTTAAATAGAACCAATTTCCATTACATGCCAAGTGACGACGGGGTGGCCTAGTGGTAAGGTGTTGGAATGTGGATCCACGGGCCAGGGGGTTGAATCCACTACTATTGTTCGAAAGTTACATTCAGGCTTATCCCTATTTTGACCTCTGTGAGGTGCCACATGGAACCATTTGATTGGTCCATATGGCACTCTGCCACTGGTCCACCTATTCATCAATTGTCCACATTTCAACCCAGTCAACCTAGTTAATTCCACATGTTAGACGTTGATTCACCCATGCAGGAGGTATGGCCGTGTAGTCAAATGCCATGTGTCACTTCTACCCACTTTGTCCCAAAAACTTCAAATCATGATATCTTCATCATACGAGCTCTGTTTTTGCTCGTTCAAGTTATGCAAGATTCGTCGCGAAAAACACTACGCAATGGCACTAGTTTTGTGACATTTTGATGACCTCAAAATTTGAGCATTTTTCAACATCCTCCTAGATCATTAATTAGTTTATTTAAAATAGTAAAAAGGAGATGCCTACTTTGGATATAAATCTCAAGCATTGATTTGTATGTACTACTATGAATATTCTAGAATATTTCATGGAGGTTAAATCCCTACCATCCACCTAATAAGTATTGATAATTAAGTTAAAATTCTATAAGCCCTTTTCTAAGATAGCCACATCAATTGTCATAATAAAAAATTGGGCATATACTACCATAGGGATATAAACTAATTGGATGATAAACGATGATAAGCATCAAAACACTCCATGATAGATCATGTTGCTAAAATTAAAATTCTTAAAATTAACTAAATTATAACTTTAATTTAAATTTTATATATATATATATATATATATAATATATAATAGATATATTATAAAATATTATATAATATTAAAAAAAATGACAATATTCTTAACCATAGATAATTAGCCCTTTTTACCAAGGGAGATTCTTAATTTAAAATAGTTTCTTACATACCATGGACCAATATCATGCCTTATTAACTACCACTGCCAAAAACTATAACTCACTCAATGATACCGTTAATATGATGTTTTTCTTTAATTATCAATTTATTTAAAAAGAGTAAAAATACCAATAATACTTTGGAGATAAAGCATCAAACTTGATTGTATACTACTATGAAATTCGAGAATATTTCATGGAGGCTAAATCCTCGACATTAATAATTATTAGTAATTAAAGTTCTATTAAAATAGACACACATAGAGAAGTTGGGCAGAATAGGGCCAATTTTTTTTAAATAAATTAAAATTAAAAAAAAAAAAAAACAAACAAACAAAACAAAAAACAAAAACAAAAACATTTTTTTAATTAATTATATATCTATATATATATAATATAAACATTGTTTAAATAATTAAAAATTATTTATATATATAATTATATATAATGGATATAATTATGTCACCCAATTCTATAGGTCAGATGAAGGATAATATCAATATCAAATTAGAAAGACACATCATCTACATGTCCATAATTTGAAAATATTGTTCAAGTATAATCCATATGCACATGTGGTGGATTATGTGGTTCTTGTTAATCCAAATCAAGTTCCCAATAAAGAGGCATTTGATAGGACACACCATTTTGAATACCAATATTATGTAATTGGAGGGAACCATTCAGCAGAGGCCAACAGACAATTGATCGAGGAATATCCCAATAACTCTCTTTTTGAAATAGTGAAATGCATCATTTGTGTTGGTTTAATAGAAACGAAGGAAAAGTTATTGGCATGGGATCATAATGCAAATAATGAGTATATAATGTCTATGACTTTCATCGAAAGGGTCATATTTATTCATAATGAATTTGTAGAAAAATGTGGTGAGGATAAGACAAAAGTCAGTTTAAGCTTTTAGAAATAATGTTGTATGGAAATAGGTTATCAAATTGAGGATAAAATCAATTCAAAAGGTGGCAAAGTAAATTCAGAATTATTCAAAGGCATGGATAATATTTTCCAGTTAGCATTTAAAATAGAGTAGATATGGGAATTGATTGATGACATTTTCAACATGTGGGAGAATGTTGTCATAAACAATCAAAAGGTTAAAAATTCTAAACCCATAATATGTACCAAGAGTAAGACAGGTCCTGAAATGAAGAAACTTCTAGATGATATGACTATCACACCTTGGAGAACACTGGAAGGAGTGAGGGAAAACAAACTAGCCAAATCAATATTATATTGTGTGAAGTCAAGTGAATTGTCATTGGACGAAATGTGCTCAAAATTTCAAAAGTAAGTTGAATTATTTTTACTTTTTCTTGGATTATAATTTTCTTTTAAATATAACATATTGTGGTTGGTAGTATTTGTTATACATATCATTATACTAACAATTTTTACTTTATTTATTCAGTCATAAGATTAATATAAAAATACAAGAACATATGGTTAGGATGTTGAATAAAGAGAGTTGGAATGATATTGTATGCAACTACTCAGAATCAAGTTCTACAACAACACTTAAAGATTTTTATCTTGCATTCAAAAAGGTATGTTAAATTTTACATTCATTTTATTAATATGTGATTTTATTTTATTTTATTACTTATACTTATATTTGTTTATTTCATTAAAGATGTCGAAGAAGGATACGAATGGAGTACCAAATACTTTCAAAAGCTTTATTGAAAAAATTAATTTGGAAAGGTTGAAAAAGAAAGGTCTTAGGAATGTTCAACTTGATCCTACTCTTACACATTTCATTTGGAATGGGATGGACACTATCCAATATCAAATAATAGAAGGTGATTGTGAATAAATTTGCAAAACTCATACCTAAAAGGGAACATGTCCTGGTTATTACAGAGATTCCTCATGGTGTCAATTTCCCAAACATTGAATATGATAGTGAGCCTTATACTTATCAAGCTTTTAATAAAGTAGTTACGGGCTTTCAAGAAGTCACAACATCACCACTTTGGAGATTTGGAACATTTCATTCAGACACACAATTTGAAATGTTATTAACAAGATCCAAGGGAAAAGAAAACTCAAGGATGCAACTTACATGGTAAGACATTGAAATTGTATGTTTGATTAATGTTAAAAGAAAAATTATGTACAAGTTAATTGAAATTTTACTATGCTATGTTACAAGAAAAAGTCAAATATGATTTCTTCTAGAGATTATCTAATTATAAGTGATTGTGAGTTCATCCATGTTGAATGTTGAACAAAACATGATAGCTATAATTCTATTCTTCCGAATCAAGTAGATGGAAAGTGTCATAGCCAAGTACTGGTTCATGATGTTGTCGTAAGAAAGTTAACATATGAGGATAAAGATGCAAAATTAGAGATAGTTAACATTTATAAAAAACCGCAAGCATTAATTAACTATCTTAGAGATTTATGTTCAAATGAAAGAGACTAAGTTTTGGATTTATTTACAAGTTCAGGGAAGTTTTATTATATAAAATTGAATTTTAATATTTTATTTTTTCATTTTTATGTGTTTATACTAATTTACTTACTTTTTTTTGTGCTTGATGATGAGGTACAACACTAGCATGTTGTCTACAAAAAGGAAAAAATTGCATTATGATTTAAAATGACCCACTACAATGCAAATTTATTCAACAAAGAATTAATGTTCTTCAATTTCTTCCAGATGCAATGCAAGAAGTTAATTTGAGGAAATGATATCTTAATGAATCACATATGGAAAAAACGACAAAGGAACCTCAATCACCATTATATGAAATGATTGGAAAATGACACTTTGGGAGATTCGCTGACATGAAAGATCCATTAGAAGAGGAAAATGAGGAAAATGAGGAAACACAAGCAGAAAATATCGTGGAAAAAGAAAATAATGAAGCTGTAGAAGATGATGAACATGGATTATATGATATTGTTGATGACATTTAAGTTATGCTTGCAAATCAAGCCCAATTTAGAGAGATATTAATTAGTTTTACTTGTAATGTTTTGAATTTGAGATTTTATGAGAAGAATGGGCATTTAATTATTGTTGTTATATGTTCAATATTTGTATTATCTTATTTTCACTTTAATTTTTACGCGAATCAATTTTTTTGTAAAAACAATGTGATTACTATTAATTTTTAACATAAAATTCATTAAAAAAAATGCAATTTTTAAAGGTTTTTTTGTTAGGATTTTCCAAAAAAATATTTATTTGACATGTCATTTTCGACAAAAAGTCTCAAAATGTGTATTTTTTCATTATATTTATATTGGAAATGTGTATTTTTTTGTCAAATGTTTAAAATTATTGTTTTTTTAGTGACAATTATTTGATGTGCATTGAAATATTAATTAACATTAGATTAAGATACAGAAAATACTAACTTTAAAATATTGACCATTTTTTTTAACTATGTGAAAAAATTAAGGTTTCACTACAAAAAAAAAAATTGAAAAGAAAAATAAAAACACACAAATACATAAATATACTAAAAAATAAATATGTTAGGGAAGAAGAAGACATTAGAAAATTTGAAGTGTCAAAAATCAACCCTCTAAGAAAAAGGGGTTGGTGTTGCATCAATACTTTTCAAAATCAGCATGAAAATCACTAACATTTAAAAAGAAATGTTCATACTTGATACATAAGAAATTTAAAGTGCCAAAAATATGCTCCAAAAAAAAATGGGTATTATGAATCACCACTTTTCACAATCAAGTGATTTTTTGCTACCTCAAAAAAACGAGTACTAAGTAATTTTCGTGTTTGATGAGTAACTATGTTTAAATACTAGGTAGCTGAAAATTTGAAAGTTTCAATAAAAACAAGGCAAATATAAGTTTGTTTATTTACAAATACATACTATGTAAATTTTGAACAGAAAATATGTAGATTTGAACTCTCGATTACATCTATCTTCTATTGAATATTGAAAAATATAGACTACAACAATTCAAAACAAAACATCGGCAACCAACACAATGGCACACCTTTCATATTGGTCATAGAATAGGATGAGGAGAGAAAGTACAATGAATATGGACACATGTAGAAGCCTACCTAGTTGGACTTTATCAAATCTTCGTCGTAACCTAATCACTTAGTTCACCATAGTTGCATGGTAAGAGTGTCAAGTAAGTGTGTCTTCATTAGAAGAATGAACTGGAGCATGCAAGCACGCATCCATTCCTTGATATCTGCATCCTCTACCTAATATGGGAATTTCTCATGCATAAATGTTCTAATGGACTAGGGATCTGCACCCTTCTAGTAAGAATAGATCATGCATACTAAAATTAACAAAAGCAAAGCTTTGATAATAGTAAAAATCTATCCAAAACTGAAATTTCTAAATTTGAAAGAACATCTGAACTAGAATTAATTAAAGGTGTGATATTCTCCTTTATCTTTTATATTTGAAAAGAAACTAGTAAAAAAGTGCAATTAGGGCTTTTCTTCACAAATTTAAAACTTGTAGCTCTGTGCCCACGATCTATTTAAATAGTTTATACAACTTCAAAGGAAATAGATCTTCCTTCTAATTTTTCTCAACAAAATAGTAACAAAACTATAAAAATAGAGAATTGTTACAACATTTGAATTGATAAGGACTTTAGCTTTTGGAAGCATCATATGTGAATGAATTGTTTGTTGATTACCATCATTTATGAAATTATAGAAGTTATTCTAATTTTGGAGATGTATTAGGTCTAATATTAAATCGACGCTTGTACACATCAACTTCTAGTGATGGAATCATCTGATTGATATGATTGTTCACTTCTTTAGTTACTTGCAAATAACCATGAGGTTTAATCAGGAATTCCCAATTTTCTTCGACATTTACCATATGTAGTTTCTCAAGTTTGTTAAAAATGTTACCTTCATCTTGTTGTGCTTGCTTCTTTAACGCTTATGCTTGTGGAAGAACTATCTATGTACCTGTAGATCATAATTTGGTCTCCTTAAGAGAATGAGAAATATATTCTAGCAAAGGATTGCAAAGCCTCTCTGCCACTTTGATTGTTTCCTTGACTAAGTGTATGTGTGCCCTATAGGCATAGAGAATTGTATCCTTCTACATTTCGGTAATTATAGCAACCTGGGAAGGTGTCTTTTTTTATCATTTTCCCTTTAGAAGTGTTCAATCAATTTCTGTTTTTCTTTGTCATATTATATCTCCATTTCGAAAATTTCTTTAAGAAATGAATGAATAAGTTTTTCTTGAACATGCACACTATACAAATTATGACAAAACAATTCTTGCTCATGTTGTAGATGTTTATTAATGTTGGGAGCTTCATGCTTGAATTGACTCTGATTAATGATATTTGTCTTAGCTACTTGCACCTAGGTTGTAAATCTTTGATCTATGTATCCTTTTGTTGGCCCCCAGTTTCTAACTTGATTTGTACTTGGTAAATCTTGGCTTACATTGGTTCTTTGATTTGGGAGGACTATTGCTCCAACTTGTTTATTTACTCAATTTTTTTATCAATGAATTCCTTCACATTGGATGTCATTTAAATGTTGACATTTGCATAGGCCCCTGTGTATTGAGCTAGTCCTTGATAGGCCTAATCAGAAGTGAGAGAAGATCGATCTCGAACCACCTCTAAAGGCACTACTGGAAGAGCCTAGCTTTCTGTGGTCTTCCTCTTTTTCCTATATTTCTTGAGAATGGCTTTGTGAAATGGGATACAAAATAACTTAATTGGTGGTGTTTCATCTTTCCAAGCTGAAACATAGGACTAAGAGATATTGGAATTTTTTCTAAACCTCGTAAAATGTTTATAAGTGTTTTTTTATAAAAAACACCAGGTTTCATAAGAGAAGTCTGAGGGTTATTGTTAGTTTTTGTAGCACCAGATGTGATCTAGCAAGGAAATTTGGTGGATGAGCTAGAATACATGAGATATCCAAAACCTGGAAATTGTTTGTAGAAATTGCAACTAGAGATGGCTTGATTAGATTATTAACTAGTTTTTAAATATTTCATAAGTCTAAATTTAAGGAATATGGTAATTAATCAAAATTAATTAGTTCAAGGTGTGAATCATATAGAAACTCACAGGATCGAATAGAGGATGATCCTAGCCATTGATTAAGATTTAATCTTGATCGTCGGCATTCCAATGTGGATTATAAGAAGAGATCGATATGGCAATGGAAAATACACTTAAATAGTTCAATTTCCTCGACTGATTGATTTCTGAGTAGCAGCAATTAGTTGCCAGAGAGAGAGCCAGAGATCAAAGAAATGAGTGAGGGGTAGGAATAGTGATCCAGAGGAAGTTTTGCCAAATCTAGAGAGGCAACAACAAGAGGGAAAATTTCTACCAGTGAGGTAGTGCAAAGGACTGCATGGTTGCTTCAACGAGGGCAGTTTGATTTACTAGGGAAAAAATTTGTTCTCAGTTCCAGTGGTCGGGTAGAGGTTCTAGAGGGAAGGAGAGATGATTTCCTCAACTGAAGAAGATAAAATGACTTCATCAGAGACCAATCAGAGGCTTGATTTCATAGTGACTACGCAGTGCAACGCATGTAGGTTTTAACCCTGTACATAAATTACCTACAAACGAATTCTTAAACAAAAAATAAACAATAGCAAGAGCATAAAATAAAACAAATATACATAGATATTTTCCCCTAGATCCCAAAACCAGGACTACTAGATTGATTTTTCATTTTTTCCTTTCAATGTTACAACACATATATATACATATTGAAGTATCCATAAACCCCAATCCATTAACCCTGGATTAGAACATAACTATAGTTCCCTTGATCGGATCTCCAAAATACCATAGGCAGTAAACCATCATGCCCAAAACCATGTGTGAAAAACATGCACAAAACCATAGGTAGGTCTGCCCACCTAATATAGGGACCAAAAAAACATTCTCAGGGTGCTACCCCAAACCTCGTGCAGGGGGTCTACCACCTCCCTGCATACCCCCCGGTAGCACCCAACGCAATGTACAAGGTGGATATCCCCGCCCCACGTGTGGGATAGTTGTGGAAATAATATAACACAACCCAACATTCTCCCACTTGTTGTTTTCTTTCCATAGGAGAGCTTAGTCATTGATCCATCCCTGCAACGCCCATTATTTCTCTACACCAAGAGAACTTCTCAGTGCTCACAGACTTTTTCAATGCATCTGCAGTATTCTTCAAGGTGTCCACCTTTACCAGCAACTCCTTTTTGTCCTCAACCATATCCCTCACAAAGTGATACTAAACATCAATGTGCTTTCTCTTTGAATGATAAGTAGGGTTCTTTGCCAAGAAAAATTCACTTTGGCTATCACAGTCTCTCCTTATAGCTCGTTGTACTTGTTATCACTTAAGAATTTTAATTCCCAAACTACTCACATTAGTTTGATGGTAAAGATTCGATGCTAGTCTAGGTTTGAGTTTTTGTTTGCCTTAGAGTCTGAGTCTTAGGAGTCTACCATGCATTCTCATTCACCACTGGTCTCATAATTCACAAAATTTCCATGTGTCAGCTTTGTTCAAAGGTTATTAGGTGCTACAAAGCTCTTTAGGTGATTTCGTAGCGCATAAGTCAGTTTTAGGTGTTTTCGCAGCGCAACATGTATTAGGTGATTTCGTAGCGCATAATCCATATTTTGCACTAGCTGCGCTACGAAATCGGAGATTCGTGCAATCCGCAGCAAATCTTTCCTAACTGTCAAATTTGTCAAGTTCAGTTATGGTTGCATCATCCACTGTCAGCTTATACACTCCACATATCATGTCCAACCGCTTATCTCCATCATTACAATCGCTAGGTACTCTGGTACACTCGGATTGCAAGATCCAAGAAAAGCCAAGTATTCACAATCCTAATCATGATTGTATTCAATGCATAAGAGACAAATCTACAAACGTTCAATTTGAATGCATTGCATATCAAGCGAGGCAGAGATCAAAGATCAAGATAGTGTCGGTTATCAAACATATCATTCCGTTGGAGATTCATGGAGGGGTTTGTAGAAATAAAGAGTCACAATTCAGGCAGGTGTTTGAGGACTGAACCTGAAGGTTTAGACATAACCTTGAAGAACAGAGAAGTTGAGCATGCATTCAAGCAAGCTGGATGCTGGAATTTTTGCAAGAAGCTCCCGGGAGGTCATGCACAAGTCACCAAGGATTTTGCCTTAAATTTCACAGGATTGAACTCAAAGGTTGGTATGCTTGAACTGCAGGTCTCACAAGACATAATATCCACAGTTACGAAGATTCCCAGGGGGCAAGAAACTTGGTTTAAGAATTTTCAAATTTGATGTGAACCCATGTAAAGGATTTCTGAAGCACGAGTTCTTCGACTCCGATTTAAACAAGTCTATTCCTAGGAGTTATGTCAAGGATTCGTATGCCAATTTGCTTACCTGCATACAAAAGTACCTTACCTGTGAAGGGAGATATAACAAGGTGTATTCATATCATTTTAAACTTCTGTTGCATTTCACAGGGAAGACATCTATTGATTTACCTTTCTTCTTATTCCATAGCCTAAGCAAAATGTGTGATAAGGTGCAATTAAGGAAAGAGGCTTGTGAGACTTCATTGTTTCACCATGGATTGGTTAAGTTGATTGTTTTGCATGAACTCCAGAAGGTTGGTACAGACTGGCCCAAGTTCATCTTCATGTCTGGTTTCAAGAACGAGACTGGTCTTAGTCCTCAAAATACAAAAGGCTTGCCAACAACCAATGATCATCAGGCAGAAAAAAGATCCAGGAGGTTTATAAAAGTGAAGGCTAGGAAACAGGTAAGGGAACCCACCAAGTCACTAATAATCCAAGATACACCCCAAAAATCCCAGAAAGAGAAAATTCAAATCAGAGAAAGTGCACCTAAATCACCCATAGGTGAAGTAGTCCAGAGAAGAATGACAAGAAGTCAATTAGCTAGGGAAAAGGGCAAAGCAGTGGTGACTGAAGATACCTCGGTTTCAAAGGGAAGTCTTAACGACATATTGCAGGCAATTGATATTGAAGAGTCTCCCCTGGTTCAAGCAGATGTGATAGAGTCAGGAAAAGACAAGGCTAAGAGGAATAAAGCCTCGAAAAATCTCAAGTTCGATGATCCGGTTGATAAATTTGTCTTTAGGCCAAGAAGACCCATAATGAGGAATTTCAAAGACATACATGAGATACTTCCAAGAGCAGATGAAACAGAGGAGATAACACAGTCTCATGAAGGAAAAGATAAAGGTAAAGCAGTTACCCTTCAGGAAGAAGATAGTGTTAAAGAGTTGAAAAGAAAGTTGGAATTGGCAAACTTTGAAATTGCTAGACTGAAGAAAGCCTCCAGAAAACATGCAATTAAAGAAGCTTATTTTAACCAAATGCAAGCTCGGTGGGAGGACCAAACTTTCCAAATACCAGAGGTGGTCGACTTTAATGTTCAATTCCGTAGCTGGACTATTCTTGCAATAAAGGAGGCACAATTCATCAGAAAGGTCAATACAAAGCTGAGAGATGGGACCAAAATAATGAAGAAGCAAATTGAGGACTTAAAAATGCAGTTAGCCCAGCAGAAAAAATCTCCTTAAGGAAGTCACACAGCAATAAAGGTTATGTTCCAAATTTTGATGTTTTTTTTTCCTTGTTATAATTTTCCTTGAGGAATCATACAGTTTCACTCAGTTTTGAAAAGCTTTAGAGCAATTGAAAAGGACGTTTGAATATAAAGAAGCTCAAGATAGCAAATTTTTGATATTATACTATGTTTTTGTGATTACTCAGCACTATGAAACTGTTAAAGATAATGCCTAACGCACAGCAGTTTCGTAGCGCGCTACGAAACTGCTATAGCTACATAATTCAAACTCAATTAACCATTTTTGAAAGCCCGAGGGAAATTTTTTGAAAAAGAAATATCTTCCAAGGATCATGTAACAGGTGTCAACATTCAACAAGAGAAGAAACAGGGAGAAGAAACATATATTCGAACTCTAAACTTTTGTTATCAACTGATCAGAAATACCATATTTCATGATATGTCAAACAGTTTGGAAGAGTTCTTGTTCTCACACATGGAATAAGTTTGACAGCACATCAAGCAGGTGGCATTCTAATATATTTTGGTATAATCAAAGGAAAAGGACATGGCTCATTAGTTCGAATATCTTTGAGCAAAACCAAAGGCAGATAAACAGGGGCAGTTTCCTACTTTTCAGGAGCAATGGAGAAGATGTGACATTAAAGACCAGCAGGCAGCTACAAACACCTACTACAACTAAACTAAAAGAAACCACTTGTCAGAGAACGAGAGTTGATTTTAATTAATGTTATTACCAACATGATGATGGAGTTAGACTTCTAATTGTCTTAGGTTTCTAAAGCTTCTAGTTAGCAGTTTGTTGCATTTAATAGTTAGTTAAAGTTTGAATATGTGTCATAGGAAGTAGAATTCGAGTTCCTGTCATGCTGGAGGAGGAAGCTCAACTATGTAAAGAATTCTATAAATAGGAGAAAGAGCAATGTACTCAGGGTTGGAAATTTATTGAAAAAGCTCTGATATTTTGCTTCATGTAAAGATTATGTTTTAGTAATACAAAATTGGCTTTAGTTCTCAGGACTCAAGAGGGATTCGATGTTCAGAATGTGTTGTTTTATTCTTTTCCCAATATTTGCAGTGGTATGAATGTCTAATCACTTTGAATTCACTCATAGTTATCTAACTTCCTGTATACATTCATAGAATGTGTGGTCCTATATGTTTTTGGTATGTTCTGAATGTGTTGAATGCTAAATGCCCTGACTTCTATGTAAGGTTAATACCATTGTTATACTAAAATGATGTTGACTCCATAAGCCCAATGGATAGTTACTAAATGTGTTTCCACCATTCATATTTTTACATTTGTTTCACAAGAGTTAGCCATATTAACTATAATAAAAAACATTTAATCCTTTGAGAGAGCCCTCTCTGGTTGGGGAGGCTAAGCCTCACCCTAAAGTAGGTTTGAAATAGTTACTTGAGGTCTTCCTGGTCTGCAGCCTTCCAGGGTCAGAGTGTGAGATAACATTTTGGTGCGTCTGCCGGGAGCCTGAAGATTAATCATTCCTGAAATCAAGAGACTGAACTTCTGAAGGTAGCAGGAGCTCAGAAGAACTTTCGAGGCTGCAATCTACCTTGGTGAATCCATACATTTTCAAAGTTGAAAAGATGGCTTCGAGAGGGAGATATACACAGAGAAATCCTGACCCAGATCCACCTACCCCTATGGACAATCCAAATACCATTTCAAGGAGCAGACAAAGATTTACCGAAATACCAGGTACTCCATATTTTTCAAAATCTTTGCTCTCTGAATTTTCAAGAAGTCCTGAAGACAAAATTGTTGATGATAAGATTCATGAGGTGTTGTTGAGGTCTTAAAAACGAAGAAGAACTTATTGGAATTATTTTAGATTTACAAAAAAGAGGTATTGATACTTCGTCCTTAGTGTCACAAAAAGATAAGGAGGAATTTTAGGAGGTTGTCACTTCTGAATTGTTGTTAGAAGAGGAAGATTTAAATAAACTTAAAGAGCTTGATCCTTTTGAAGTCTTAAATCTAAAACTAGTCTACCCCTTCCAAATTGGAGTACATTTGTCAATGGTTTGCAAAGTCCAAATAGTCCTTTTCGTACCAGCACTTTATCTTATGCCTCTGCTAGTCCTAGTAGTTCTCAGACACTAGGAAATCCACCTCATATTAGTTATGGTTCCTCTGTCCCTATAGTACATGTTATCACTGTTCCTCCATTAATTATGGTCGTACCTGCTAGGTATGCTCCACTAGCCCTCCCTGCTATTTTACATGACCGTCCCAGCAAATATGTTGCTAGAATTCCAACATGAGGTGGAGATGAAGAAATCACAGTAGAAGAGCATGTAGACAGATTCAATGATTTTGCTGACAGAGAGGAAGTTGATGATGAGGATGTGAAGCTAAGATTGTTTGCACAAACTTTCATTGGAGAGGTTAGAAAATGGTTTAAAGCTCTTATAGCTGGGAGCATTCACAGTTGGGCAGAGTTTGAAGATAGTTTTCTAAGAAAGTGGGGAAACAAAACTAATCCAGTCCAAGCTCTCACTGAGTACAACAATCTTAGAAGAGCACCTGATGAAACCGTCCAAAACTTCTCCAAAAGGTTTAATAAAATTTACAATTCCATCCCAGCTCATTTGAAGCCTCCTAGTGCCTTGGCACAGCTGAGATACGCCGAAGCCTTTGATTCTGACTTCTCTTTATTACTCAGAGAAAGGGATTCTACTACTCTTGCTGACATGCAAAACAATGCAATTAAAGTGGAAGGAAACATGATTGCTATCAAGAAATCAAAGATGGAAAAAGCTAAACTGGAAGAAGAAGAGAAACCTTCCACTTTAGCTTCAGAGGATAATTTTGACACAATGATGAAGACCATGGAAAAACTGATGGATTGGTTGGCTCTTGGGAATACTTCTGCTCCTCTAGCGTAGCAGGAACCTCAATTTAGAAATCCTTAGTTCAGGAGACCTCAAAATCAGCAAAGGCCAAGAGAAAATAGGAATCAACAGTCGGATCCTCCAGTAAGACCTCCTTTCCAGCAAAACTTGGTTGATGATGAAGATGAACCTGAAATCCCTGAGGAGTCCATCCATTTTTTTGATGAAGAAGTGCCAGGTATCTTCTTGACTAAGGAAGAACATGATGAGTCCAGTATGACTAAACCAGGGGAGGAACCTTCAGACTATTTAAAGGGATATCAGCATGCTATCTTTGAGATGCTAAAGCAGTACAATCTCAGGAACATAAACGTGCCTATTACAGCAAACAAAGCACAACCCAAGAAGGATGTCTCAAAGGCTATTGAAGATAAGAAGGACAACTCAAAGGTTGATTAGGGTAAAAATGATTCTCCACGTGGAAAAAAGGATATTCAAGCTCCATCCCATACTAAAGAAATTGAGAAGATTGTTTCTATTTTTAACCTTGAGAATGAGATTGCAAAAATCAAAATATCAGTTCCCTTTAGTTAAATCCTCAAGGTAGATAGATACAGAAGTAAGATTGTTGAAATGCTCAATTCACAACCAGGAGTAGCTGATATCTTAAATGTACAAGAAGATAATCCTATTATTTTCTTGGGTCCAAGACTTGAAGATGAGCAGAATGAAGAGTTTCCTCCTTTCTACATAAGCATTAGCATTCATGATATGATCTTACATAATGCTATGTTAGATTCAGGGGCATCTCATAATCTTATGCCCAAGGTGATCATGGAAAGATTGGGACTAAAGGTGACTAGACCATATAAGGATCTATTTTCCTTTGATTAAAAAAGAGTTCAATGCATTGGTTTGATTAAAGATGTTGTGGTAGGTCTCACACAAATTCCAGCAAAGACAATTGTCATGGAAATTGTTGTGGCTGACATTCCACCTAGGTTTGGGATGCTTCTTTCAAGATCGTGGGCAACAAAGATCAAAGGCACGATGCAGATGGACCTTACCTATGCTACTATCCCAGTTTTTGGTGAGCAAAGGAGGTTGTATCGGGAGACCAAAATGGCTTATATGGTAAGCAACAAAGACAAGCCTCAAAATTTTCCTATTTATTCATTTGATACTAGTCTCGGATCAACCATCCTATTCAATGAATCAGTTGGAAGAGAATCAGAAGAGAAGCTTTCATAAAATCAGTGTCAAGGAGGGCAGCAAGGAGATGAAAGAGACACAACAAGCTGGTGGTCATTATATTTTGATGGATCAGCAGGAATAGGGGCAGGAGCTGAGATTTGGATCACAAGTCCAGAGAAGGAAAGTAAGTTTCTCTCCTATAAGCTAAATTTTGATTTCACTAACAATATGGCCAAGTACGAATCTCTAATTTTAGGCTTAGAAGCCTTGATAAAATTGAAAGCTAGAAACATTGTTGTTTGTGGAGATTCTGAATTGGTAATCAAACAAGTAGAAGGTGCTTACCAAACTAAGGATGCAAGGATGAGAGCATATAGAAATTTAGTGTTGGATATGTTGGAAAATTTTCAGGTCTATTCTTTCACCATCAAAACCAGAGACCAAAACTCTATTGCAAACTCTCTTGCTATTTCTGCCAGCCTTTTTATTATTCCTATGCACTCTTCTGAAAATTATGAGCTGGAGGTTCGCCATCGACCAGTCATACCAGATAACATCACAAATTGGCAAGTCTTTGAGGATGATCAATAGGTAAGGAATTTCATTAAATTAAAGGGAGAATTTGAAAACACTCAAATGGATCAACAAAATATGTTAGTAGAGTCAAAAGAAAGGTCTGAAGTCTTACAATTAAAAAACAACTTAATTCCAAAAGGTCTTATTCCCCTTGAGAAACTGTTTGATCACAATGATGTGTTCAAAGATCCAAAATTACAAGCTGATGGGGAAGAGGTAGAAATCTGCAATTTAGGGGATTCAGTTGTGCCTAATATGGTCAAAATTTCGAAATTTCTTTGAGCTGATATGAAGACTAAATATGTTGAGATGATGAAAAGGTTCATTGATGTTTTTGCATGGAGCTATGCTAACTTGAAACAATATGATTCCTCAATTATACAGCATATCATCCCTATTAAGGAGAATGAAAAACCTTTCAAGCAAAAGTTAAGAAGAATTAATCCTCTCCTACTACCATTGATTGAAAAGGAAGTGAAAAAACTTTTTGATGCTAAGATTATTGTTCCAATCATATTCTCAAATTGGCTTGCTAATTTGGTCCCAGTTAGGAAAAAGAATGGAGAAATAAGGATTTGTATAGACTTCAGAAATATAAATAAAGCTTCATTGAAGGATAATTATCCTCTTCCCAAGATGGATCTGATTTTGCAAAACATTGTTGGTTCACAAAGGATGTCTATGCTTGATGGTTTCTCAGGGTACAATCAGATTCTTGTTCATCCAGATGATCAAGAGAAAACAACCTTCACAATGCCATGGGGAACATTCATGTATGCCAAGATGCCTTTTGGTCTCATGAATGCAGGGGCCACTTTCTAGAGAGCAATGGATATTGCTTTTGCTGAAGAAAAGGATAAATCAGTGGTGGTATATCTTGATGACATCACAGTGTTTTCAAAGAGAGAAGAAGATCATTTGAAGCACCTTGAAAGAATTTTGTTGAAATGTAGAAGGTCTGGAATTTCTCTTAATCCCACTAAAATTATTTTTGCTTTAACATCATGCAAACTTCTTGGTCATATCATTTCTGAAGAAGGAATTAGGATTGATCCTAATAGAGTTAGTGCAATTCAAAGGTTAGATCCACCAAGAAGTAGGAAATAAATTCAATCCTTTCTTGGAAAAGTCAACTTTGTTAGATGCTTCATTCCTAACTTTGCTAAAGTTAATCAAGAATATAACAAAGATGTTGAAAAAGGGAGTAGAATTTAAGTGGACAGTTGAAGCAAATAAATCTTTTGAGGAGATCAAGAAGGCACTCACACAAGCACCAGTACTTATCAGTCCATCTTTTACCAAATAATTCCTTATTTTGCACATTTGCTTCTGAGGATACAATTGTTGGAGTTTTGCTGCAAAAAGGAAATCAAGGTACTGAACAACCTATTTATTTCTTTAGTAAGACATTAGCTAATGTTGAACTGAAGTACAATATCCTGGAAAAACAAGCTTATGCCTTGGTGAAAGCAATAAAGGATTTCAGAATCTATGTTTTGCATTCTCACATTGTTGCTTACGTTCCAAATGTTGTTATAAAGGATATTCTAACACAGGCTGATCTAGATGGAAAAAGGGGTAAGTGGATAGAAAAATTGTTAGAATATGACATTGAGATTAAACCCATGAAATTGGTAAAGGGTCAAGGCTTAGCTAAGTTGTTGACACAATCAAATTTTGACTGCCTTGACATTAACTTAAGTATAGAGATCTCAAAAATTTCTGAAAATGAAGAGGAGTTGGTCCAAATAAATGAAAAATTCTTGCTTTCAGAATGGTACAAGGACGTAGCATTTGTTCTGCAGCATAATAAACCCCCTCCTAATCTTTCAAAGTCCAAATCTCGGTTTGTCAAGCTGAAGTATTTAAGATATTTTACAAAAAAAAAATTGGAAAGATGCAGGAGGGATATTGTTAAATTGTCTCCTTGAAGAAGAAGCTGATAAAGTAATTGATGAATTCCATAAGGGAGATTGTGGAAGACATCACTATTGGAAAGCTACTACAAACAAGGTCTTGAGAGTTGGATATTTTTGGCCAACTATGTTCAGATATATCTATAAAAAGGTAGCTACATGTCATGAATGTCAAGTGTTTGAAGGAAAGAGGAAGCTTGTGCCATTGCCTTTGGTTCCTATATATGTTGAAGCGCCCTTCCAGCAATGGGGATTGGATTTTATAGGGGAAATTCATCCTCCTTCATCAGGACATCATCGCTAGATTCTCATAGCCACTGATTACTTTACCAAATGGATAGAAGCGGTTCCAACAAGGCAAGCAAATGATTCAATAATTATCTCTTTCCTAGAAAATAATATTTTGTCAAGATTTCGTTGCCCAATGAAGATTATAACTGACAATGCTTAAGCTTTTAAGTCTAAGAAAATGATTAATTTTTGCCATCAGTATCACATTTCTCTTGGATACTCTACTGCTTATTATCCACAAGGAAATGGCCTTGCCGAATCATCAAACAAAAGCCTTGTGAGGATCATCAAAAAGCTGCTGCAAGAAAATAAGAAAGCTTGGCATTTGAAATTAAAATATGCTTTGTGGGCTGACCGAATTTGTACAAAGAGATCCATTGGAACATCACCATATGAATTAGTATATGGTGCTGAAGCTATATTTCCAACATCACTTGGAGTACCAGTAATGAAGCTAATTCAGGGATTAGAGGAGGAACCAAACGCTGTAGAAAGAAGGATCAATCAGCTGATAGCCTTACAGTAGAAAAGAAGTGAGGTGTATGACAGTCATCAACAAATTCAGAACAAAATCAAGAGAACATTTGATAACAAGATCAAAGAAGTGACTTTTAATATCCATGATAAAGTGCTGAGATGGGAAGCCAGAATTGAAGAAAAGGGTAAACACGGTAAGTTTGAAAATTTGTGGAAAGGTCCATATCAAATTTCTGCTTTTCATGGAAACAACACTTACATTCTACAAGAAATTGATGGAAAACCATATGTTGGAGGACCTGTTAATGGCAGTTTCCTAAAGCATTATCATTGATTGAAATCCTATCAGTTTCTCACAGCATTGTATATACCCATTTTTATCAGTTTTTCTTTTGTTGCAAATAATGACAAGCTGAACAGAAGGCTTAAGCCCGAGGTGAAGGCCTACGAAGCTGGAAAAAGATGCTCATCAAGAAAATCTATGTTTATCATAAAATGGATGAAGCACTGGACCTGCGAGTTCTTAGTGTACTACAAGAGCACACTATCCCAAGTGGATCCATTGTTATCACTTAAGAATTTTAATTCCCAAACTGCTCACATTAGTTTGATGGTAAAGATTCGGTGCTAGTCTAGGTTTGAGTTTTTGTTTGCCTTAGAGTCTGAGTCTTAGGAGTCTACCATGCATTCTCATTCACCACTGGTCTCATAATTCACACAATTTCCATGTGTCAGCTTTGTTCAAAGGTTATTAGGTGCTACAAAGCTCTTTAGGTGATTTCGTAGCGCATAAGTCAGATTTAGGTGTTTTCGCAATGCAACATGTATTAGGTGATTTCGTAGCGCATAATCCAGATTTTGCATTGGCTGCACTATGAAATCAGAGATTCGTGCAATCTGCAGCAAACCTTTCCTAACTGTCAAATCTGTCAAGTTCAGTTATGGTTGCATCATCCACTGTCAGCTTATACACTCCACATATCATGTCCAACTGCTTATCTCCATCATTACAGTCGCTAGGTACTCTGATACACTCAAATTGCAAGATCCAAGAAAAGCCAGGTATTCACAGTCCTAATCATGATTGTATTCAATGCATAAGAGACAAATCTACAAACGTTCAATTTGAATGCATTGCATATCAATCGAGGCAGCTATCAAGTGAGGCAGCTATCAAGCGAGGCAGAGATCAAAGATCGAGACAGTGCTGGTTATCAAACATATCATTCCACTGGAGATTCATGGAGGGGTCTGTAGAATGAAAGAGTCACAGGTCAGCCAAGTGTTTGAGGACTGAACCTGAAGGTTTAGACATAACCTTGAAGAACAGAGAAGTTGAGCATGCATTCAAGCAAGCTGGATGCTAGAATTTTTGCAAGAAGCTCCAGGGAGGTCATGCACAAGTCACCAAGGAATTTCCCTTAAATCTCACAGGATTGAACTCAAAGGTTGGTATGCTTGAACTTCAGGTCTCACCAGACATAATATCCACAGTTACGGAGATTCCCAGGGGGCAAGAAACTTGGTTTAAGAATTTCAAATTTGATATGAACCCATGTAAAGAATTTCTAAAGCATGAGTTCTTTGACTCCGATTTAAACAAGTCTATTCCTAGGAGTTATGTCAAGGATTCGTATGCCAATTTGTTTACCTGCATACATAAGTACATTACCTGTGAAGGGAGATATAACAAGGTGTATTCATATCATTTTAAACTTCTGTTGCATTTCACAGGGAAGACATCTATTGATTTACCTATCTTCTTATTCCGCAGCCTAAGCAAAATGTGTGATAAGGTGAAATTAAGGAAAGAGGCTTGTGAGACTTCATTGTTTCACCATGGATTAGTTAAGTTGATTGTTCTGCATGAACTCCAGAAGGTTGGTAGAGACCGGCCCAAGTTCATCTTCATGTCTGGTTTAAAAAACGAGACTGGTCTTAGTCCTCAAAATACAAAAGACTTGCCAGCAACCAGTGATCATCAGGCAGAAACAAGATCCAGGAGGTTTATAAAAGTGAAGGCTAGGAAACAGGTAAGAGAACCCACCAAGTCACTAATAATCCAAGATACACCCCAACAATCCCAGAAAGAGAAAATTCAAATCAGAGAAAGTGCACCTGAATCACCCACAGGTGAAGTAGTCTAGAGAAGAATGATAAGAAGCCAATTAGCTAGGGAAAAGGGCAAAGCAGTGGTGACTGAAGATACCCCAGTTTCAAAGGGAAGTCTTAACGACATATTGTAGGCAATTGATATTGAAGAGTCTCCCCTGGTTCAAGCAGATGTGATAGAGTCAGGAAAAGGCAAGGCTAAGAGGAATAAAGCCTAGAAAAAGCTCAAGTTCAATGATCCGGTTGATAAATTTGTCTTTAGGCCAAGAAGACCCATAACGAGGAATTTCAAAGACATACAGGAGATACCAGGAGCAGATGAAACAGAGGAGATAACACAGTCTCATGAAGGAAAAGATAAAGGTAAAGCAGTTACCCTTCAGGAAGAAGATAGTGTTAAAGAGTTGAAAAGAAAGTTTGAATTGGCAAACTTTGAAATTTCTAGACTGAAGAAAGCCTCCAAAAAACATGCAATTAAAGAAGCTTATTTTAACCAAATGCAAGCTCGGTGGGAGGACCAAACATTCCAAATACTAGAGGTGGTCGACTTTAATGTTCAATTCCGTAGCTAGACTGTTCCTACAATAAAGGAGGCACAATTCATCAGAAAGGTCAATAAAAAGCTGAGATATGGGACAAGAATCATGAAGAAGCAAACTGAGGACTTCAAAAGGCAGTTAGCCGAGCAGAAAAAATCTCCTTAAGGAAGTCACACATTAATAAAGGTTATGTTCCAAATTTTGATGTTTTTTTTTCCTTGTTATAATTTTCCTTGAGGAATCATACAATTTCACTCAGTTTTGAAAAGCCTTGGAGCAGTTGAAAAGGATGTTTGAATATAAAGAAGCTCAAGATAGAAAATTTTTGGTATTAGACTGTGTTTTGGTGATTACACAGCAGTTTCGTAGCGCGCTACGAAACTGCTAAAGATAATGCCTAACGCATAGCAGTTTCGTAGCGCGCTACAAAACTGTTGTAGCTACATAATTCAAACTCAGTCAACCATTTTTGAAAGCCCGAGGGACAATTTTTGAAAAAGAAATATCTTCCAAGGATCATGTAACAGGTGTCAACATTCAACAAGAGAAGAAACAGGGAGAAGAAACATATATTCGAACTCTAAACTTTTGTTATCAAGTGATCAGAAATACCATATTTCATGATATGTCAAACAGTTTGGAGGAGTTCTTGTTTTCACACATGGAATAAGGTTGACAGCACATCAAGCAGGTGGCATTCTAATATATTTTGGTATAATCAAAGGAAAAGGACATGGTTCATTAGTTCTAATATCTTTGAGGAAAACCAAAGGCAGATAAACAGGGGCAGTTTCCTACTTTTCAGGAGCAATGGAGAAGATGTGACATTAAAGACCAGCAAGTAGCTACAAACACCTACTACAACTAAACTAAAAGAAACCACTTGTCAGAGAACGAGAGTTGATTGTAATTAATGTTATTACCAACATGATGATGGAGTTAGACTCCTAATTGTCTTAGGTTTCTAAAGCTTCTAGTTAGCAGTTTGTTGCATTTAATAGTTAGTTAAAGTTTGAATAGGTGTCATAGGAAGTAGAATTCGAGTTCCCCTCATGCTGGAGGAGGAAGCTTAGCTATGTAAAGAATTCTATAAATAGGAGAAAGAGCAATGAACTCAAGGTTGGAAATTTATTGAAAAAAGCCTTGATATTTGGCTTCATGTAAAGACTTTGTTTTAGTAATACAAAATTGGCTTTACTTCTCAGGACTCGGGAGGGATTCGATGTTCAGAATGTGTTGTGTTATTCTTTTCCCAATATTTGTAGTGGTATGAATGTGTAATCACTTAGAATACACTCATAATGCTCTAACTTCCTGTATACATTCATAGAATGTGTGGTCCTATATGTTTTTGGTATGTTCTGAATGTGTTGAATGTTGAATTCCCTCACTTCTATGTAAGGTTAATACCATTGTTATACTAAAATGATGTTGACTCCATAAGCCCAATGGATAGTTAGTAAATGCGTTTCCACCATTCATATTTTTACATTTGTTTCACAAGAGTTAGCCATCTTAACTATAATCAAAAACATTTAATCCTTCGAGAGAGCCCTCTTTGGTTGGGGAGGCTAAGCCTCAGCCTAAAGTAGGTTTGAAATAGTTACTTGAGGTCTTCCTGGTCTACAACCTTCCAGGGTCAGATTTTGAGATAATAGTACTAACCCCATACTTGAACACAATCTCTGCAACTGATCCGGATTTAAATAGGAATGCAACAAATTACAGAGATAACCATAAACACAGAGATGCAGGGGAAATAATACTTCATTTCATTAATGTAAAATACTGAATATGCTTACAACCAGAAATGGAAATAAACCAGCTAGGGCGATAGTAGCTTATCTCTGAGAAGAGATGTGTGGCTACATGCCTCTGAACTGTGTTACAATGAGCTCGAAGGCCTATTTATTGTTGAGAAAGAATGGAAAAACCCTTCACATTCCAAAACCTAACCCTGGAAGATGAAACGCCAAA
>APFE030248056.1:198233-221607 GCA_000404065.3 Pinus taeda
TGGATGATTGATCAAGTTGGAAAAATAGATGGACTTCTATTTTTGATGAAAGTGTGAGTGATCACAGTGTGAGTGATCAAGTCTATTTTTAGACTGGCTGTCAAAAATAGGAAAGTCAAATATTATTATCTCACAATAATATTTGGACTATAAACTTAATCTTATTCTCTTGGAGCACTTCAGTTTGAGCTACAGAGGTGGCACATGCAGCTGTCAGAAGGAAATATGCTTTTCTTATGAGTTAGTTGAGTTGTTGCATGCATGACTTCAGTTAGAACTCAAGTGAGTTGAGTTTAGTGGACTGGAGGTGCAGTTGATGGAGTTGTGTTCAGTTTAGCTTTGTTAAACTGGTTGTAATTAGTCTAACTGGCGAATAGACTAGAGATGAGTTGGGTGAATTAGTTATTAATTAATTCACAAGTTATTAACTCATAATACAACTAATGAATACATCAATTAACTCAGTTGCATGTCAGTGCATGTTCAGTTCAACAGGGACAGGTGGTAGAGAATCACATTGCTATCAGTTGTGACTATAGTTGTGCACCAGATCTTGCACAATCAAGGGATTGAGTATGCCAATGAGTTTTCCCACGTATTTGCCCACATTTTAGCTTATGCTCACGTCCACAAAGCGTGAGTGACTATTTTGCAGGTGAAAAAACGAGTTTGGTGAGCCATTCTCATCAGTTCTTGAGCAGGTATTGAGCAGTGGAGGCAGGAAAGCAGTGAAGAGATTTGGAGATCAGATCTGAGCTGTATTGTGTGTAACAGAGGTGGAGATACTTGTGAGAAGTATTATGCTGTGTAATGTTACATGAGTCAATCATTAATATACAGATAGTTGGGGTTTTTAGCGAGATGCTTTCCCCGGGATACATACTGTGTTAATGTGTGAATGCTCTTGATGCTTTATTGTTATTAATGTTGCTATATTGATGATCAACGTAGAGGAGCTTATGTATTGTGTATGTTTTCCGCAATAGTACATGATCAGGATAATCTCCATTGAATATGTGTTAAATTATTCAAAATTTCTACATTGCAAAGGTTCAACCAGTTCTAGCCCTAACTCCTTATATCCCGACCTTGTTGGGGACATGCAAAGAAAAACAGAGAAAAAGCAGACCGCTCTGATACCACTGATCCGGAGTTAAACATGAACGCAAAAAATTACAGAGATAACCATATACACAAAGATGCAGCGGAAATAATACTTCATTTCATTAATGGAAAATACTGAAACATGCTTACAATCAGAAATGGAAATAAACTAGCTAGGGCATGGTAGCTTATCTTTGAGAAGAGATGTGATGGCTACATGCCTCTGAACTGTAAATGCTACATTGTGGTGGAAAATCTCTCCTTTTACAAAATGTGACTTGTTACTTATAGTATTTTTTAGTTACAATACCGTGGGTGAATGAATACCATGGGTGGATGTCACAATACCACGGGCCAATTCCATGGGTGAATGAATACCATGGGTGGATGTCACAATACCACGGGCGGATGCTATTTACAATACCATGGGTAAATTCCATGGGTTGATGAATAATATGGGTGGATGAGTACCATGGGTTGATGCCATTTTCCATTCGGATCAAATTCCCTCATAGTTCTAGGATCATCATCAACAATAGATAAGGAAAAGTTTGAACATAAAGCAGATGGACTATACCTTTTTGGTTACCTTCTTTCTCGAACTGATCTTCTCACAACCAGAGTTTGTGGCTCTTCATCTTCTGGTTCCTCTTCTGTTATAGAGTTTGATTCTTCCTCCTTTAGCTCAGACTCTATCTTCTCAAGTTCCTTTGGTAGGACATCATGTTTAATAACATATTTCACCTCTCTAAACACCAAATCTCGATTGTACACAACCTTCCTTATTTCTAGGTTCCAAAGCTTATAACCTTTTAAACCATCCTTATACCAAATAAATATGCACTTTTCAAATTTCCTATCCAACTTGGTTCTTTTCTCCTTTTGAACATGTACATATGCATCAAATCCAAATACCCTCAGATGTGAAAGAGAAATTTTCTTAACAATCCATACCTCTTGTGGAGTCTTATCCTCCAACACTGATGAAGGTGATCTGTTGACTAGGTAACATGCAGTCTCCACTGCCTTTGCCTAGAATTATTGTCCTAACCCAACACCATTGAGCATGCTTCTTTGCCTTTCCATCAACGTCTTATTCATTCTTTCTACAAATCCATTTTTCTCAGGTGTGTATGTAGTAGTCTTATGTCGTGCTATACAACACTTCTTATAGAACTCTTCAAATTCCTTCTTGCAAAACTCTCCATCATTATCTGTCCTCAACATCTTTATCTTCTTCTCTATCTGGTTTTCCATCAGAGCCTTAAATTATTTGAACCTTAGTTGCAGTGGCCCTTCCGTGAAGGGATGTAATTATGGAATTAAGGCTTCTGTGATCCATATCAATATTTTTAAGATAAGTTTTTAGCAATAATCACATCAAAATTCATTTGTCGACGTGTTTCAAACTAGCAAGTGTGGTTCATCGTTAAGACAAGATGAAGAACCAGATCAATGGAACAAGTTAAATAGAGAGATCGATTAGTCAAATAGCTAGAAAGGAACAACCACTTTTGACCAAAAGGAAACAGCTACAACTAGTTACATAGAAATAGTATTAGTAATAAAAAATTAATTAACTAATTAGTTATTTAATTAAATAATAATAAGATTTTATCCTGAAATTATAAGTTTATTTAGTTTAAATTATAATAAATATGATATTAAAATACTTATTAAATTAATAGATTTAGTTCAAAATCCTTAATAATTATAAATAGATATATTTAGTTACATATAAATTTAAATGGAAATCAATATATCTAACAAATTAACTAATTATTTAATAAATTAACTAGATTTTACCTATCTCTTAGTCCAGTCAAATATGTGCCCAGTGGGTTGTAGCCATTTCCTTTTGGTCAAAAGTAGTTGTTCCTTTCTAGCTGTTTGACTGATTGATCTCTCTATTTAACTTGATGCCTTGATCTGGTTCTTCATCTTGTCCTGACAATGAACCACACTTGTTGGTTCGAAACACATTGACAAATGAATTTTGATGTGATTATCGCCGAAAACCTGTCTTAAAAATTCTTTAAACCTGTCAAAGACTTCAGATTTATTCCCAAGGAAATAAATCCATGTATTCCTTGAACATTAATCTATAAATGATACATAGTACATAGACTTTCCCAATGATGGAACCGACATAGGTCCAAACACATCACTATGCACAAGCTCTAATATTTGTTTTGCTCTCTTACCATCAAAGGGGAAAGCCACCTGATTCTATTTGCCATATACACAATTTCACATAAATCAAAATCCATAGCGCAATTAGACATACCTTCTATCATACCTTTACCATGAAGTATTCGAAGGTCCTTCTCTCCAATATGTCCAAGCCTTTGATGCCATAGAATGGTCTTTTCTCTAGAGACCACTATATTTTCTGCTCCACTTTCAGGAACCACGGAACTATTGCACCCATCAATAATAGCTTTTGGCTTGAGGGGGCCTAACCCAGGTTCAGCATTAGTTAGCCAAACAAATCCCTACACTACTAGCCCTTTTGGCATCATCCTACTGAGCGCGGAATGAAGTCTCACCCGAAGCAGTATGGGGGGATGCTGGAACCAAGTTTCCACACCCTTGAGATGGTTGTGATGTTGGTTTATTCCAACTATACCCACCTTCACTATACCTGCCTTCGCACAGGTTGCTTATCCCTCCATTCTACCCTTCAGTACCTATGTGAAATGTTACAATCGGCTTCTGCGCAGCCCTAGCCAGGCGCTGAAGTCCTTTCGCGCTGCTATGGCAGCGAACTACGATATTTCCCAAACTGGGCTAGATATCTTACTTATCTTATTAATGGATCTTAGTTAGCTTCACATAAACAGATGTTCTTACTTGCGTTCACTTAACCAACACATTTACATATATTCTTGCAACATATAAGCACTAGAAGTGAAATTCATACCCAATATAACAGATGCATAAACAGGAAATAAAGGCGCACAAATTGTAGAATACTTCTCTTTATTGATAATTCTAAACAATTACAAACTCGACCCACCCTGCGGACTCAAGTGCGCACACTCAATGACAGACTACTAGGCCTCTGCACACTCAGCTGCAGAGCCTATACCTATGATACGACCCAAGACTTAGACTTCTACTTCAGAGCTATCTCTCATAAATGTTTGATCTTCATTCCTTCCATTTGTTTCTTTAAACTACTTAGAGAGTAGCTCTACTTAGAGATTAGATCTTTTACAACCAACATTACATTATCAAAATAAGGGTGGAAAACCCTATGACTCTTTAACATCTACATGCTTCGAGACCACAAAATGCGGTGTCTTTACTTTTGGATTACAAAATTGGACCAAAATATGGGTTTTTAGCCCCAAAACTACCCTTGGGGGATCCCGCGCCCAAAAGGCCCCCAACATAAACACTGTGACTCGCCCTTGAGTCTTTCTGTAGGTGCGGAGATCTTAGCGCGAAGACCTCCCAGATTTATTTAGATCACCACAACTTCGGCAACGCACTGCACAGCCGCCTGTTGGACTTCATCCATGCATTGTTCGGTGACTAATGCTACTAAACTAATGCCCTGAATCTTCTGCTAAGTTTCTTGCAGTTGCGCGAGCTTTCCTTCAATGGAGTTTGTAATTATATAAGCCTCATCTATCCATGGTTGTAGATGCGCTTTTAATACTGCTTCTTTATGCCGAGTGACATCCACCTGTTCCTTGAGTGCCTTTGCCTCTTGCATCTGTGCAAGCCTTTATGTAAGGGAAACTATCTGCGTGGTCCCTTTTACCTCGTCATACCTCTGATGTAGCTCGCGTGCCTCTGTATCTAGGCGCTTTACATTGAGGTCCTCCTGCAAGGTGGTTAGGACCTCAAATGACTGTTCGAAAAGCTGCATGTATTTTGCCACTACACTGTCAACCGCCGCTATTACTGTTGTAATAATGGTGGTATGTTGTTCCCTAACTTCTGACAAAGTTGAAGGTTGCACCATCAACTCCAATTCTGCGATCTATAGGTTCAGCTCTAGTTGAACCTTGGCCATCTCTGCTCGAGCATCGCAAACCCCTGTGGCTAACTTGCAAACGGGCGTCTTAACCAATTCCTCTGCCTGAATGGCTAACTCTGGGACCATCTGGCAGGCTTCCTCCACAACCTGCATTATCTTCTTATTCTTCTCTACTGCTTCATTGTGCTGCAAGCCCAACTTCTCAATGTTGATGTGTTTCTTGTTCATTTCCTATAGAGTGTGACTCTCCCTAGCCCGAAGTTCTACGATGACTCCATCCTACAAGAGATAGAGCATCCCTCGAGAGAGCACAACCATATTCAGTCCAACCCCTTTCAAAATGTTGACTGTGGCCCTATCGACCTTCATCATTATAGTGAGTGCTCCATCTGGTAGCACTATCATGTTGTTCATCCTTCTGTGCAACATCTCCTCAGAAGTTGAAGTGCCGATCACGATGTTGGTGCACACTGCGCTAGCCTACAGAGTGTGAACCTGCAACTCGTGTAGTTCTGTTCGAAGAGCCCCCAATACTAGTTTTTGTTGTTCTTCAAATTGGTGGAGGACCTCTGTGATGACATCCCTCACCATTTCGTTGATATCATGCAAATCCCCCTCAATGAGGGTGATTAGGTCGAAGGACATTTTTGATGCCTTGGATTTCTTTCGTGGTACTACCTTCTCTAGTGGTCGTTTATGCTTGAGTTGGGTGGACGTCGTCTGTGGGTCCATGCCACCTTGTTCTGTCTCTACTTCTACTTCAGTCCTAGGCAAAGGTGACTTTTATCCTTCGCACTCTTCTCCTCTTGTCATCTGTTGTTCGGCCAATTTCACAGCGTCACATGCTGATTGGGCCTTAGCCTCTGCTTCCTCTTTTTTGTGCTTTTTCACCAGCTGCACCATTCGAAGCGTTGTATCTTCCTTCATGCGTTGTACAACAAACTTGTCCATTTCCACCTCTAAGCCACCTGGAGCGCGCCACTCCGGTGGCCAAGACTTGAGGACTGCAAATATCACATCGTCAATAGCCAAATATGGTAACTTGTGCTATGTCTTTGTGGGGTCCTTCTGCACCTTGATAAAGACATGGTGGAAATCTGCTTTGAACTTTGCAAAGCTCTGCGAATTGGCATAGATTGTGGGCGACAACAACAACTTGCGATTGATCCCCATTCGGATGCTCATTTCCATTAGGACACAAAAGATTTTACTTTCTCTGATACACTACACATCCTTCGTTGCCCACAACAAAGCGTACTTCACTGCCTCTGGAAGGTTCGACACGACCGAAGGGAATTGGTTGTCTTCGGGCAACTCCCATGCCACCAGTACGATCGAAAGTAGGAGCCATGCATAGTGAAATGTTTTTCCCTGCTCCTGTGCCTCACGACAGTTCATAAGGAACTTGCCACATAGATAATTCTCCCAGTTGAAATGGACTCCTTCAATGCATTAGGACGCTAGTGCAATCACTGGCACGGGCACCTCATCCGTGCGGCACTTATGCATCACCTTCCCTACTAATATTTGTGTCGTGACCTTCACTGCAAGGTTGTTAATGCTAGAGATGGCGTACCCTCGCTTCTTCTTCTCCAACTTGAACTTCTTCTTCATCACTTCCACGAGGGCCAACTCGCCACCTTTTTGCTTTGAAATGTTGGCTGGATCCTCCCCTAAGTAAGGCAGCCATGTAATCCAATGAATTGAGTGGTTTATGATGGTGATTGGCTCCTTCAGCCGCAAACACCCATCATGCACCAAGCAAAGCAGTTGCCCGATGACGAAGACGGCTATTGGGGCACGATGGTAATGTGGCACCCAGAGCAGGTTAAGCAACTTGGCTTTCTCTACACCTCTGAGCCATGTCCATAGCTCCAATTGAATTTTTCCAGAAGTCACGTTAATCCTCTGGCGCATTAGATACTCATTCGCTAAATGTAGGAACTTCTCGTGGTTGCGAGGTCCCAATCTTCAAATTTCAACACAGGAACCCACCCCAAGTGTGGTCCCTCAAAAACAATATTGTCTATGAGCAGTGGAGTTTACAAGGATCTCTTTCTCTCATCTATGTCCTTAGGCACCTTGTCTTTACCCTTGCGTGGAGGAACATATTCAGGTAACCGGGTAATAGGGTCCGTACCCTGGGTTTCAATTTCCATTTCTTCATCCTCCTCATCCACCAGGATTTCTTCAGATTCCTCCTCGTCAGCCTCCAGATTAATGGTATTCCCCTTTTCCTGCAAGGGGAGCTTGGTCCTCTATGGATTTATGGGAGAGACGCACACCGGGATCATAACATGCTTATCCTTCTTAGGTCTCAGTGTTCTGGGTGATTTAGGGACCTCGACTATTGCTCTGGCGCTCTCTGGGGCTCCCACTTCCGTAATTTCCTACGCAAATTCCTTGGGTGTCGACATTAGTCTAGTTAAGAGGTCCTGTGTCTCCTTCAAGAATGTTTCAAACAATAAACTTGCTCTCAAAGCCTAAAATTCGAAACTTCCATACACACTTGATAGCACAACAACTGAATTTTCAAAATGCCAAGTTCTTTTCGCAGGACAACCACTTGTAATTTATAGGGATTTTTGAATTCAAATTTGACCATTCCCCCCACATTCGGCCCATTAATGCTAGATTGGCAGCAAACTTTCAAGAATCTAACTCATAATGTTCACCTTAAATTCTTGTCGCCCGCTCCATTTGGCCTCAAACCAACCATCAAATCGTGAATAGTGACTTTAACGGTCACTTTCTGGCAGACTTGCTAGTCTTCGCATTGTCACAAAGCCTGTGACACTTCACTGCTACGCGTAGTCCTGACATTACATAGTTCCCAAGTAGTGTAATTTATAGTCCCGCGCCTCTTTTCAGCTGCTTGGAGTGCTAAGACTGTGCTACTTCCATATAGTCACATCATCGGATTGTTGGTGTATGACTTCAATCGACTTCCATTCACCTTTCCTTGAATGTGCGCAGCTTGATGTGTCAGCTGTGCCATGCCTTTTCACGTTGCTTTTGGACCTGCTGGTGAAATCCAACCAAAAATCATTCGTCTTTGAGCTCATCCAGGTGCGTGAACCTCTCCTCTGGGGCTCCGCAATCCGTCATACCTGTTAGCGCTATTATGCGTAGACTAGGCATGATGTATTCCATAGGCATTACGGCTTCCACTCCATAAACAAGCCTAAAAGGTGTTTGTCTCGTCAGCTTCTTGCATGTCATCCGGTAAGCCCATAACACTATAGGTATGCGTAGGTCCCAATCACTTCGCTGAGCATTGCATACCTTGGTCAACATGTTTTCAAGCACTTTTTTGAATGCCTCCACTGTCCCGTTAGCCTGTGGGTGATAAGGTGTGCTCTTTTGGTGATACACCTGAAATTCCTCTGTTAGTGTGTTGATCATCTCATTCAGAAAGTGCATACCACGATCTCTCATCAAGATCTTAAGACATCCAAAGTGTGTCAATACATGCTCAAATAGAAACTTCACAGAAGTCGCGCCCGTGAAATCCTTCATTGGTTGCACTTCTGCCCAACGAGTCAAGTACTCTATCGCAGTGATAATGTACCTCGTGCCTGTCTTTCCTTGGACCTGAATAGGTCCTACAAAATCTATTTCCCACTTTTCAAAGGGTTGCAACGTTACTTGTGGATTCAAAGGCATTTCATCCCTCTTCGATGGCCTACCTGTCCACTAACATACATCACACACCTTGCAATATGCTTTTGAATCCTCATGAAGGGTTGGCCACCACAACCTGCCACGTAGAATCTTCTACGTGATTTCTCTTCCTGCATAATGTCCTCCCGCAGTGCCCACATGAGCATTCATGAGGATGTTGCTTCATTCAAACTCAGGTACTTACCTTCACAACATTTCATCATTCCCCATCTTGTATAGATGCCCAGCAATGACAGAGAATTCTGTCGCGTGCACCACTAATTACTTCTTTTGCTGGACAAAGTATCCTTCTGGCATAGTTCCAGTTGTTAGGAAGTGTATTATAACCTCAAAATGCCCATCCGCGATGCGCACAACAAAGAGTTACACGTTAGGTAATCCTTCCTCCAAACTAGTAGGTTCCTCCCTTGTATCGATGCACGACAGGTGGTCAAGTCCTACATTCAATCGTCTAGGCTTTACAACAACTTCAAAATCGTATTCTTGGAACAATTAAATCCATCTTCAAATTCGCCCCCGCAACTAAAGCTTATTAACAAGGTACTTTAGCATGGAGTGATCTGTATACATCTTAAAATGACCTCCTAACAAGTAGTGTCGATACTTCTGGAGTGCTTACACCATAACAAGCCCCTCACGCTCAGTGGTAGAATAGTTCTTCTCTGCTTTGGATAATTTGTGGCTTGCGAACGCGATAGGGTGGTCCAATCCTTACCCGCCATCCTGTTTCAATACTTCCCCCAATGCTATACACAATGCGTCGACATGTACATGAAACTCTTTCTTCCAGTTTGGGAAGACGAGAATCAGCGCAGTAACCATATTTTCTTTCAATATATCCAAGCTCTTCTTACAATCATCGTTCCAGTAGAACATGACATCCTTCTTCAACAATTTTTCCATTGGCGCGGTGATCAAGGCATAGACCTTGATAAACTTTTGGTAATATCTTGTGTGTCCTAAAGTAGCATGCAGCTATTTCACACTCCTTGGCACTTCCAAGTTCAGAATCACCGCGATCTTTGTGGGGTCTACCATCAGCCCTTGTCTACAAACCACATGCCCCAATTGGTTCCCAAAAGGAATGCAAAACAGACACTTTATGAGGTCGAGCACGATTTGGTATCTTCGACAGGTATCTAGCATCAAATGCATGCTCGCTACATGGTTCTTAACCAACCCAAATACATTCCAGTCATCAAAATAGGCCTCCAAGAACTTATGAATATATTGCTTGAATGTCGCAATGACCACGCGCGAAAAGATAGCAGGTGGATTCTTCAATCCAAACGGCATTACAGTATATTGAAAGCAACCCCATTCACTTGTGAAGGTTGTCTTGCTCCTATCCTCCAGCGCGATTTTCATTTGGTGGTACCCATAGAACCCATCAGTGAAAGGATACACTTCCTAACCACCTACATTGTCCAACACTTCATCCATGAATGGAGTTGGGAAAGGATCATGCACACAAGTGTCATTTAGTTTTCTGAGATACACGCATATCCTTATCTCATCCTTCTGCTTCTTCTCTTGCACCACCATTGGACTTAACCATTCAGATTCTTCCACAGGCTCAATGATGCCTGCTGCGAGAATTTTTTCTAGTTCTACATGGACCTTCTCCTTGTATTTCGGATTTAAGCGATAAGGCCTCTACTTAACTAGCTTCGCGTCGGGTTTTAACATGATCTTCATTACTCCTAGATCTTCAATTATTCCTTTCAAATCCGTAAACTTGGTTGGGAATAAGTCCTGGTATTCGCGAAGTAATTAAGTGACCTTATCCACCATTGCATCGTCCCAGTAGTCTCTAATCTTTGTGAATTTGGGTTTTGCTTCTGTACCAATGTTCACCTGTTTATTTTTCACCAGCATGGTTACATTAGGGTTCTCAATCTATGGTCCTTGAACCTCGCGGTGGCCTTCAGTTTTTGGAATGTTAATCTTCCATAGATCCTCATCCTCCTCTTCAGTTGTTACATTATAACATTCTAGCACGCGACTCAGCTGAGTAGCCCATTCAGGCTGAATAAGGTCTAAAGGATCCTATGGTATCCTAAAGATGGCTGCTTTCACCTCTTGTAGCGCTTCATCAATACTATCAAACCCATCCTCAAAGCTAAATGTCATCATAAATCCTTCGCATAGGATATCCCATTCACCTGTCCCATGGTGGAGCTCTATTTCTATATACTAATTCATTGGGATAACATCCACGGTATGACCGAATAGGTGTACCCACTCAGCTTGTGGCTTTTCTCCATAGGCCTGCGTCCACTTGGCCAGATGCACGTGTGAATCATCTTGTCCATCATACTTGTTTGCCAGTCGCATCTTAGGTTTCCCAAATCGTGCTTGCATCATTTTCCCACATGTGCACCAATCATCAAAGCTTCCTTTGTGCGTACCCCACCATCTTGTGGGTGTAGTGCGTAGTACCCAGTCCAAGGCCTGGAAGCGTTGTTTTCCTGGCACCTCCCTTTCAAATGCATCCAAGAAGGTATCTACCTTAGTTAGACCATCATAAGTAAGCAGATTTCTTACTTCTTCCAACACGCAGTGCAGCGACTGGGTCATCATGTTGCAATTCAGCATAGTTACCTCATGTAACCGATTCTGCCAACATTCTATTTCTTCGTCAAAATCTGAAGTGCAAGAAATCTCATGCTTGCATGTAATATGCCCATCTATGGCAGGATTCACCCAGTCTTGGTCCCGCGCTGTTATCTTATAGATGCAGTCCAGATCATCATCACTTTCATAGTTGCAGACTGGTTCCATATATCGCGATCCCTCAACAGGATCCAGGGGTATTATTACACGCAATGATTTCTTCTCAAAGATCATCTTTTGTTTCTTCAGATTAATTACCCTGTGCATATCAGTAGCCCAGTCAATTCCCAAGAGTGCAGGGTAGGGGTTTCCGTCATCAACAATCTCTATTGCTTAAAAATTTGCCAGTGTGCTCACTCCCTCAATATCCACGGTCACTCCCTGCAGCCACCACATGGGTATGATTTTCTACTGATTCGCCATTCTTATCTAAATCGGAGACCATTGCAGCACAGGTCGCCCCATTCACTCCCATGTCTGTTTCAGTAAAACATTCACATTTGATCCCAAATCCAGAATGACTTGATCCATCTTGTATTCTCTAATATGCACAGTCAATCTCATTTCACAGCCCATCCTTGCCTTATGCTTTCTGATCTTACGGACTACGTGCATTTCTCTTGGCGCAGTCCTAGCACATCTATTGATAAGTTCCTGTAACCCTTTCACAGCCTTACTGTCGCGCAATAACTTTATACAGGTTTCTAGGAAAGTGGTGAGCATAGAGGGGTCCATCTCCGGCTCAGGCTTATCTTTGCCTCCTAAAGTGGAGGCCTTAGCGAAGCTCTTCTTAGCTTCCATGAAGGCTTCCCAAGTGCACTCCAAATCAAACTCGACCTCTTTTGTCGGGGCCTTGCGAACTGATGTACTGTCTTATGGCTATTTCCCATTGTCATCTCCCATCGCAATTCCACTTCAGAGCACTATATTTATGTTTGGATCTTCCTCATGCAGCTAAGACCTCATCATTTGCAGGTTCTAAGTCAGGGGAGGCAGCAACGCTCCTTTGTCACGTATCCTAGCTATCAGTGTAGGACAATCTTCTATTTCATGATCAAACAACGTGCAATACTTGCACGATGGGCGCGTTGGACTAGTGCAATTGCAGGCATAGTGTCCTGACCCTCTGCAATTGTAGCAAATCAACTGTCTGCGACCTCTACCAGGTCCTCCTCCTCATCGGCCTTGTTCGCGCCGCTGAAATCCTATTCGCACCATCCCTACATTATGGTCAAGGGGCCACATTTCAGCCTAAACTCTGTAGGCGATCGTTCTATTCATCATCAATTCATAGCTTTTGCAGGTACACTCATCATGTCCCACTGATCTACAAAAGTTTCAGAACAACCATTGCGGAGTTTGCATATACTTCTGTAACAAGTGATAGTTATCCATGGCATGTTTTCCGGCTATTTGATAGAAAGTGCACCACATAACAGGCGCCGCACTAGGTCCTGCTTGAGATTCCAACCTTAAAGGCATTGGTCCTCCTCCTGCAAGGTAATTTGTAAAGACCGGGAAATGGTCTTTGTCATGACCCTGACTCTTGCATTTCATGCACCATACTTATTCGCATACCTCTGCTCGAACCGTCCTATCCTGCTTCAAGATTTGCATCTCAAGGCAAATATTCTTTAGCTGTGTGTGGATCTGTTAAACTCCTAGATTAGGATCTTGCATTGGGGTCTCATGTAGTCTCATGGCAATATCCAAGGCCTTTGCCTCAGTTGTTATCTTTTGTTGCAAAAACACACTTCTTAGGTGTGGTAGTAGCGAAGCCACAAACCACTTGTTATGCTGTCCATCTATCAAATTCATGTTGGCTTCGCATATTGTACATTTCAACCTTTGATCTAGTTCCCAAGGCATCTCGCCTAGTAGCATTGTGATCTCTTTGAATCCCATAATCGTCTACACTTTAGATTTAGGCTTGCTAAATTCCCTATTCAGTGTTTCTTGGATGTCCGCTACTCTAGCATTCGGGTTATCATTGGAGTACTTAATATACCAAGTTAGCACGTAATCTTGTAAAGCACTAACCAGTGTCGCTTTCTTTATATGGTCATCTATAACACTTTGAGCTTCCCATACAACCCTTACCACAAACCAGAATTGGTCTGGGTCCTCATTTCCCAAGCTTTTGAACAAAGGAAACTTCACTGTGTTTTCCATATTAAGTCGTCATGGAGGTGGAGGTGGTATGCATGAAGTTGGAGGCGATGGCGGTGAAGCCGGTGGTGGTGTGGGCGGAGGTGGAATTCATGGAAATCCTTATCTTATCAACTGAATAGCACTTCATGGAGAGACCTTCTCAATCCCTTCTTCATCCCCTCGTGAAGGCGAAATCAAGGGGCTATGTTGTAGACCCTTATTTCCTTCGTTTTTGTAAACCTTTCCACTTTGCGTAGCCCCAAACATCAAGGTAGTTGCATAGCCCATTTTTCACACAACATCATTTTAATCCAAGTATTCAAAGATTTTATGTACTTACCTCGTGGTCCTCTGAAAAAGCGTCGCTCTACCTCGCTATGTCTAGCTAAGATGTCAACCACGAACTCAGTAACAAATCCTCCTATTATGTGATCGAGCCAATGATCAACAACGCACGTGATCTTATCCTCTAATGCTTCCAACCTTCGCACTAGCTCTGGGGTCCACACAATAGGACCGTCAAGTTTCTACCTTCCTTGGATATCTGCTAGCTTTGCAATCCACTCATATAGCTCAGTAGGGAAGGACGTGAAAAATATTTCAAGGATCTCCATATATAGGTACCTATCTAGCCGCTATTCTTTTGATAGTCACGTGTTTCTATTTTCCTGTGCTGCAAACTAGTGAATCCTTCTATCCAACCAGCCTTTGATTTCTTTCTTAGTTGGATTCCAGTGATACGACGTCACACATCTCTTATGCAGATTTTGGTCCTGGAAATGGAACCATTTGTTGGCTTGAGGGGGCCTGACCCAAGTTCAACATTAGTTAGCCAAACAAATCCCTACACTACTGGCCCTTTTGGCATCAGCCCGCGAAGAACAGACTGAAGTCTCACATGAAGCAGTATGGGGGGATGCTGGAACCAAGTTTCCGCACCCTTGAGATGGTTTTGATGTCTATTTATTTCAACTATACCTTCCTTCACGCAGGCTGCTTATCCCTCTATTCTACCCTTCAGTACCTTCGCAAAATGTTACGATCAGCTTTCGTGTAGCCCTAACCAGGGGTTGAAGTCCTTTCACGCTGCTAGGGTAGCGAACTGTGATATTTCCCAAAGTGGGCTAAGTATCTTACTTATCTTAATAATAGATCTTAGTTAGCTTTGTGTAAACAAATGTTCTTACTTATGTTCACTTAACCAACACATTTACGTATATTCGCGCATCATATAAGCATTAGAAGTGAAATTCATACCCAATATAACAGATGCATAAACAGGAAATAAAGATGCAGAAATTGTAGAATGCTTCTCTTTATTGATAATTCTGAACAATTACAAACTCGACCTGCCCTGTGCATTTAGCTGCAGGGGTCCATGCACTCAGCTGCGAACTACTAGGCCTCTGCGCACTCAACTGCAGAGCCTCTACCTATGCTATGACCCAAGACTTAGACTTCTACTTCAGAGCTATCTCTCATACATGTTCGATCTTCATTCCTTCCATTCATTTCTTTAAACTACTTAGAGATTAGCTCTATTTATACAATCTCATGGTCCGCGGACCATGGGAGATCTTTTACAACCAACATTACATTATCAAAATAAGGGCAAAAAACCCTATGACTATTTAACATCTACGCGCTCTGTGACCACAAAATGCGGAGTATTTACATTTGGATTACAAAATTGGACCAAAATATGGGCTTTTAGCCCCAAAACGGCCCTTGGGGGATCCCATTCCTAACAACAGTGCTACCTTGAAGCTTGTACAAAGTTTCAATTTGAACTCCTTGCATCAATACTGGTTCTCCCTGGACCATCTTGTAGTTATTTTTCTCGAACATTGTTTTTACACCTGCATCATTCAACTTGCTTACAGAAATCAGATTTCTAGCCAATGCAGGATTATACAGAACACCCAAAAATCTTCTAATCTTTCCACCTTGCAAATTCATTTTGAGATTTTCACGACCAACGATTCTAGCCTTCCCATCATCCCCTAAGAATACATCACCACTGAAGAAAATTTAACCATAGATCATTAACTAATTACCGAGATTTACTGAGTTTTACCGAGAGGAACAAGAATAATTAACCAAAAAAACAATAATAACACACACAATATTTAACTAGGAAAACACTCCAACTCTGGGGAAAACCCACCATAATGAAATTTCATTATCCTTGGCCAAAACCCTGGCCAACCCAACCAAGTGATCCTTCACCGCTCATCTCCTTGGCTTGCCTTACAATGAAGTCCTCCCAACCTTTTATAGGCTCCATTACATGTAATACCATAGGTAGAAAACCATGGGTACACAATACCTTGTGCCCAAAAAACAACTACTGATTAACTTAGTCAATCTTGACTCTATCCCCGAGTCAATTTACCTAACATTCCCCACTTAAATTTTACTTGGGGTTCCTTGACTAAATCTAGCCAACCTTACCAAGTGACTCAACCTGACCCTGCTCACTCTAGCCCTTACCCAACTCAAAGTTTTTACCAAAGTTATATGTTAACCCGACATCCCCCTATCACCTAGGTCTAACCTAGACTACTAGCTATTACCCGGGGGTATGCATGTCTTACCAGGTCTTACAACATAATGCCAATTTAAAAATACTTATTAACTCCATTGTAATAATAATAATAAAAAAATTGCTTCATTATTTTTGTTCTGACCCATCCTCCCTTATTGTGATTTCTCCACACTTAGATCCTATCACTCTCCAACGATACCCTAGCCAATTTTTCTTAGACATCCTAGGGCTCATTTTCCATATTTCGCATTTCTTATGTTGAACCTCCCATGAGGCATTACTAGCATGATCCACAATCTAGAACCCAATACCACATTCTTTAATCCAATAGATCTAGAAATGTCGTTGTTAATGCACCTTCGCCTGCTCATGGGCCGATTTTCGATGCCCAACTATTTCCCATCTTCCATGGTGATCCCATGCTCATGGTGGCAATCCACTTTCCTCCATGAACATAGGTAAGGTCTTCCCACTTGGGCTCTATACCCTCTTTAAAGTAATGGAAATATGCCTCTAAGAGCAGCTTGCCTGGAAAAAAACACGTTGTTGTATAAATACGAAAAATATTCAACCATCTAGAAGGTATAGACAGAACGAAGGAAGTTTCCCCATGATGTTGACTTGGATTTCGTGGAGGGGTTATCGAACCAGAAAGTCCATATGTTCTCCAATACATGCTTCTTCCCTCCATCAATTTCTGTGGCACAGATATGAACATTTAAGACCACCATATTTCTCTCGACCATTGTAACCTCGACCCTTGCCCCATCCACACCCTTGCCATGAATTTTATTTCTTCCTGCAACATCATTGCTATGACTCTAGCATCAGCTACTAGTGTCCTCTTCACGAATTTCTCTTGTCATTCATCGACATGTTCGTCCAGCCAATGCATCACTCACATAGTTACGAACCCATAGTATTGCATCACTTCTGCCTACTCGTAGTGAGCTCTTTCTAGAATCTCCTCAATTGTTTCCCATCTGGAAACGACTTCCAACAACAGGCCACCAACATTATGCCACAGGCTCCACGTATTTTTTCTCCTCATGGCGTTGATCAATACCTTAGCTACTCTGAACTTCATCCCATTGGCTCTCTTGCCATTGGTTCGACAAATGAACTTCACACCAATTAATTGATCTCCTACCTTTATTCTCATTTTTCCAAATCTTTCCATCAACTCTTCGACCAACGTCGCCTTGTTACTGTGATCCTTTTACCACATAAAAGGATCCATTAAATTACTTCTTGATCTTAGATCGAGATCAAATGATCCTAGATCTGCATCATTAGACGTAAACCTTTGGTGACAGAAGCATCCATATAAAGCCAACTCTTGGCTCGGATACGAAATGAAGAAATTTTAACGGAGATCATTAACTATTTCCCAATATTTACTGAGTTTTACCGAGAGGAACAATAATAATTAACCACAACAACAATAATACCATGCACAATGCACACAATATTTAAATGAGAAAATACCCCAACTCCAGGGAAAAACCACCATAATGAAATTTCATTATCCTTGGCCAAAACATTGGCCAACCTGACCAAGTGAGCCTTCACCGCTCACCTCCCTGGCTTGCCTTACAATGAAGTCATCCCAGCCTTTTATAGGCTCCAATACATGTAATACCACAAGTAGAAAACCATGGGTACACAATACCTTGTGCCCAAAAAACAACTACTAATTAACCTGGTCAACCTTGACTCTAACCTCGATTAAATTTACCTAACAACCACCATTATATTTCTCATACTCACAGAACCACTCTCTATGGGTAGTGAAGTGAAAGGATGCACCTAAGTCAATCAACCATGCCTCATGATCTACATGTTGTACTTGAAGAAGAAGCCAAGTACACATCCCCACCTTCATCTAAGGTGGTTTTTGCCTTTGAAGAAGAACCATCATCAAATCGCTTCCTTTCTCAGGAGCTTTAGATTTACAGTCCCTTTTGTAGTTCCCTTCCTTTCGGCATTTCCAACACACGTTTTAGGTTTTCCTGGAGATTTAGATCTCCCATTAAAGGACTTATTTTTGTTTCTATTCTGGGACTGTCCTCGTACATACAAGGAATCACCATTCTGGCCCTCCATATTTTTCCGTCTCATCTCCTCTGACAGCAAGGATGAGACTATTTCATCAAAATGCAAGGTAGTTTCATTGCCACCTATTGCAAAAACCAAACTATCCTACGAATTTGGTAGAGAACACAAAAAACTGGTGCACTTATCTTCATCTGAAATTTTAATATCAACAGATAATAATTGGCTTACCACAGTATTAAATGCGTTCAAATGCTCTGTCACTAAGTCTCCATCTTTCATCCTCAGGTTATATAGCTTTTTTTGTAGGAACAATTTATTCACCAGAGACTTGGATTGGTACAAAGTCCCTAACTTGTCCCACAAATCCTTCACCAAAGCTTCCCTTGATACACTTCGCAATATTGAATCTGAGACACATAAACGTATTGTTCTCTTTTCCTTTCGATCCAACTTCACCCAACGTTTAGCTGGAATTTCTTTTGGTTTAGTACCCAGATCTACCATGATCCAATTATCTTTATCCACCAGCAGATCCTCCATCTTGAGTTTCCATAACTCAAAAATATAACAATTAAATTTCTTGATCTCTATCTTTCCATTGCTTGCCATCTTCTTTCACCACAAGAATCAATCCTGCAAATCTCCCACTGAACAGGGTCTACCACAGGCCCAAGCAAAAACCCCTCAGCAGCAAAGGCATCCACTTGAAGCCAAAATAGGTCTGATACCTAATGTAGGTTTTCACCCCGTACCGAAATTACTTGAAAACTAATTCTTAAAATAAAAAATAAACAATGGCGAGAGCATATAACATAAAACATATATACAAAGATATTTTCCCCTCGATCCCAAAACTGAGACTATCATATTGATTTTTCAATTTTTCCTTTCAATGTTATAATACATATATATATACATGTCGAAGCATCCGTAAACCCAAATCCATTAACCCTAGATTAGAACATGACTATAGTTCCCTTGACCGGATCTACAAAATACCATGGACAGTAAACCATCATGCCCAAAACCATGTGCGAAATCCATGCAAAAAACCATAGGTAAGTCTGCCTACCTAATATAGGGTCCAAAAAATATTACCGGGGCACTGCCCCAAATCCCACCCACACGCGTGAGGTAGTTGTGGAAAGAATGTAACACAATTCAAAGCCTGACGTAGAGGCTTCAGGATGCTGAGTTTTCTAAAGGTAGTTGTGTCGAGATTGCTTATGGGGGAAGGGTAATTCCCTTCAACAAATTTCCCCAGATTTTCTTTCTGTGGATTTCCAGTTTCAGGCATTGAGATTGTACTTAGATTTTCATTACTGCATAAAAATAAAAACCCTCACTACTGCCCTGGTTTTCCCAAGTTGGGTTTTTCCGAGGACATTTGTCCAAAAATAATGGCCTTATATTTTATATGTGTGTGCTAACATTTCTCAGTTTCCAACGCATTATTTTTCTGCAATATTTTATTTGTGAAGGTTGTAGTGTGTTTATGTCAATATTTGTTGTAGCAAATAAATTGTTAAATTAATTAACAATTAAGAGAAATAATACTAGTTGTTGCAATAGGATTCCATAAGGGAATTTTCACATGGTATTAGAGTGAAATTGATTAGTCGAGGAGCTGAGAGGTGAAAGCGTGAATTTCGTTGTTTAGTAAGAGAAGCAGGCCGAAATTTCTAGGAGAAGCACAATCCTTTGCCACAAGGCCGAGTCACTTGAGGAAGTTCAATTTTTCTGAGAAAAGAGGTAGAAAAAATCAATTTTCTAGATTAAGTGATTGTAAAGGTAGAGGGAGTAGCTCAGATTTTTCATTGGGCAAATTTTTGGTTGATGCAAAGGTTTTGTAGCAATTCGCTAGAGAAAAACCAATGTTGGGTGGAAGAGAGAAAAGTACACACATAAGAGGGAAAATTTTCCTTAGGGAACTTCGAGTCTTAGAAGTTCAAATTTCCAATTGTAGATTAGTAGTAGCAACTTATAGGATCACACATTCTATAAAGGAGTGTGAGTAGCAGAGGAACAGTAAAGCACAATGAAAGAGGGATTTTTTGACATTTTCAGAGATGGCCACTACAGGGCTTAGAGATCAGGATATGTTGGATGGAGCATCCAAATACATCATCTAGAAGGCTAGGATGTCCTTTCTTCTAGATGAATATGGTATAAAAACCTACATTGATAATGTAGTGGTAGTTCCCCAAGATGGATATCAGTAGAAACGATTCATAAAGGAGATGGCATGGGAAAAGCAATTGATCCTAGATGGGGTCAAGGATCATATAGTCTCACATATAGCTCACAAAGATACTTCCAAATAGATGTGGGATGCTCTCTCCACATTATATCAGAGAACTTCTGAGCAACAACAAATGTTTCTTGAGGAGCATATGAGATGCATCTAGATGCAGAAGGAGGAAGGCATAGATCCCTACCTTACCATGATTCAGCAGGTCCAAGACCATCGGTCAGTTGTTGGGGCAATGTTGTTGGGTGTGGAGCCTAATTATATTCTTTATTCAGAGGTATCAACACATTAGACCCCAATTCGAAATGTGGTGGCCATGTCGCTCGTAAAATGTACACCACCAAGGGGGTCTAGGGGGGGCAATGACTATTATTTTGAGCCCCCCCTAGCGGGGGATCAGGAGCAGCGCCCCCGAAGATAAAAATAGATGTAAAATTTCCGTGTAAAATGTTGTAATTTCGTAGTCAATCTAGTCCGTTCATTAGGGAGAGATCTGACGGTAGAAGTTATGTTTAATTTAGGGTTTCCTTAGAAGGCAACCCCTTGCTATATATGAGGAAATTGTATTGCGTCTATGTAGATTTTGTATTCTGAGTGAGAAAGAGAGAGGAGATTGTGCAGGAGTGAAGAGGGAATTACAACAGATCTACTGTAGGTTGTATCTCTTCATTTTGCTAGATAATATAAAAGGAAGGATTGGTTGTTTCTCTGTGGACGTAGCCCAAATTGGGTGAACCACATATTTTTGTGTCTCTCTTGATTTATGTGTTTTCTGTGTTTATATTTTCCCAATATTTTATATGTTCCATTTCTCTGTAATATGTAATTTTATAACAACTGGTATCAAAGCCGAAGGTCTATTTGGCTAATAAACTCGCAGGAGAGAAGGGTTCCTGGTTCGAGTGGGAGAAATGGCAGAAGATGGTAGGTTTAGGGTTGAAAATTTTAACGGCCAAAACTACTAGTTATGGAAGATGCAGATGGAATATTATCTGTATCAGAAAGATATGTACCTACCATTGAGTGGAAAGACAAAGAAGACGATGTGTATGACAGACATAGAATGGGATATTATCGACAGAAAAGCACTTGGAACAATATGGCTATGCCTAGCGGCATCAGTAGCCTTTAATATTTCAAAGGAAACTACAACAAAGGGTTTAATATCGGCATTGGACAAACTATATGAAAATCCTCAACCTCAAATAAGGTATTTCTTATGAAGCATTTATTTAATATGAAGATGTCAAAAGGTGGATCTATTTCTGATCATTTAAATGAATTTAATACAGTTACTAGTCAGTTAAGTTCTGTATGGGTAACTTTTGATGATGAAGTTAGGGCTTTGTTATTCCTGGTCTCATTGCTAGAAATTTGGAATGGTTTAGTTATGGCCATTAGTAATCTGTCTCTCGATCTAGTACTTTAAAGTTTGATGATGTTGTCCATGAAATCCTTAGCGAGGAAATGCGACGGAAAAGCTCCGGTGAGACATCAAGTAATGCTTTGACTGCAAATACTAGGGGAAGAAAAATGGGAAGAGGAAAGAGCTTAGGATATCACAGTAAGTCAAGAAAAGGTGGATCCAAGTCTAGATCGGGGATAGTGTGCTAGAAATGTGGGAAGAAAGGACACCTGAAGAAAGACTGCAAGTCTCGGAAGGGAAAAGAAGGAGACACGCAGCAAGAAAACAATCATGAAATGAATGTGACAGGTGATGTGTTGCAAGATGCTTTCATTCTTTCATTAGAAAATATTATTGATGCCTAGGTGGTAGATTCAGGAGCCTCATTCCATGCCACACCTGATAGGAAACATTTTCCTATGTTCAAGGAGATTTTGGATAGGTACGGTTGGGTGATGATAAACCCTGTAAAATCATTGGAATGGGTACAGTTTTCATAAAACAAAAGAATGGAAATCAATGGAAATTTAAGGAGGTAAGGCATGTTCCAAATCTAAAGAAAAATCTGATTTCAACAGGGCAGTTGGGAGGTAAAGGTTGTGTAACAAATTTTACAGATAAAACCTGGAAGGTCACTAAAGGAGCCGTGGTAATAGCAAAAGGAGAAAAGATTGGTACATTGTATTTATGCAATGGTATTTCTAATTATGTTAATTCTTTAACCTCTACAGGAGAAAATATGACATTATGGCATCATAGGCTCAGGCACATGAGTGAGAATGGGATGCAGATTCTTCACTCAAGAAATTTGTTGCCAGGTTTGAAGCATGTTGATTTAAAATTCTGTGAAAATTGTGTTTATGGAAAACATAAGAGAGTCAGATTCATTAGAGTTGGGAAAGAAAAGAAGAGCGAAAAATTAGAGCTCGTGCATACAAATGTATGGGGACCTGCTTAGGTATCATCTCTTGGTGGCTCTTGTTATTATGTTACTTTTATTGATGATGCAACTAGAAAAACCTGGATTTATTGTATTCGAAATAAATTTGATGTATTCGATACTTTCAAGAAATGGAAAGCTTTGGTTGAAAATGAAATAGGGAAAAGGTTGAAGTGTCTTAGATCAGATAATGGAGGTGAATATTGCAACAAAGAGTTTGATAGGTACTATTCAGATAATGGAATTCGAAAAGAGAAGACAGTTCCAGGAACACCACAAGAAAATGGTGTGTCAGAAAGGATGAACAGGACAATCATGGAGCATGCAAGGTGCATGAGATTGCATGCAGGATTGCCTTTACAATTTTGGGTAGATGTTGTGGACACTGTTGTTTATATAATAAACAGAGGGCCTTCAAGTTCCTTAGATGGTGGTATTCTAGAGGAGGCATGGATAGGTAAAAAGGTAAACTACTCATTTTTAAATACTTTTGGTTGTGAAACCTTTGTCCACATTAATTAAGAAAATAGAACAAAGCTTGAGGCAAAATCAAAGAAATGTACCTTTATTGGATATGGTGTTAATGATTTTGGTTATTGCTTATATGATTATGAAAATCACAAAAT
>APFE030248056.1:222519-283101 GCA_000404065.3 Pinus taeda
GACTTTGATGAGATATTTTCTCCTGTTGTTAAAATGACTTCAATCAGAACTATTTTAAGTCTAATAGCAGCTGAAGATTTGCATCTTGAGCAGTTAGATGTAAAGACAACCTTTCTCCATGGGGATTTGGAGGAAGAGATATATATGCAACAGCCATAAGGATATGAGGTAAAAGGGAAGGAGAAACTAGTGTGTGGGTTGAAGAAGTGCTTTTATGGATTAAAACAAGCTACAAGGCAGTGGTATCTAAAATTTGACAATTTTATGTCTAAACAAGGTTATACTAGATGTCACTCCGATCATTGTGTTTATCTGAAAAGGCAAAATGATGGTAACTATATTATATTGTTATTGTATGTAGATGAAATGCTTGTTGCAAGTTCTAACATGTAGGAAATAAATGTGCTCAAAATAAAATTGGTGAACTCATTTGCAATGAAGGATTTGGGTGCTGCAAAACAAATCCTTGGTATGAAAATAACTAGAGACAGGGAGAAACAAAAATTAATATCATCTCAGAGTGAGTACATAGAAAAGGTGTTGAAAATGTTTAATATGCAGAATGCAAAATGAGTTAGTATACCTTTGGCTAGCCATTTCAAACTAAGGAGGTGTGTCCCAAGACTCAAGAAGAAATGGCTTATATGTCTAAAGCTCCATATGCGTCAGTAGTTGGAAGCTTAATGTATGCAATGGTCTACACAAGGCCTGATATTGCACATGCAGTGGGAGTTGTAAGAAAGTACATGAACAATCTCAGAAAAAAACATTGGATGGCAGTGAAGTGGATTCTCAGGTATTTGAGAGGTACCACAAATCAAGCATTATGCTTTGGTGGTTCAAACATTTCTCTACAAGGATATGTTGATGCAGATATGGTGGGTGATAGAGATAACAGGAGGAGCATAACAAGGTATGTGTTTACTATAGGTGGAACAACTGTCAGTTGGGTCCAAAAGTACAAAGTGTTGTTGCAATTTCAACAACAGAAGCGGAGTATGATGCTGCTATAAAGGCTAGTAAAGAAAATGATGCTGATATAGAGGCTAGTAAAGAAATGATTTGGTTACAAAGGTTTCTAGATGAATTGGGTAAGAAGTAGGAGTTCAGAAAGTTATACAGTGATAGCCAGAGTGCCACACATCTTGCAAATAACTCTACATTTCATTCCAAGACTAAACATATACATCTCAAGTACCATTTCATACGGCCAGTGTTGGAAGATGGACAGTTGAAGCTGGAAAAGATACACACTAGCCAGAATCTTGCAGATATGTTAATAAAAGTTGTAACCAAGGAGAAACTAAGATTCTGCTCAGTTTCAATTGGTCTTCAAGTATGATGAAGAATATGAGAAACAATTAGGTCCAAGGTGGAGTCATTTTCCAGCAAAGGAGGCAGCGATGGAGTTGTTATAATCGGTCTCCAAGTGGGCGATTGTTGGGTGTGGAGCCTAATTATCTTCTTTATTCAGAGGTATCGACACATTGGACCCCAGTCTGAAATGTGGTGGCAACGCTGCCCATAAAATGTACGCCGCCATGGGGGTCTAGGGGGGGGGGGGGGGCGTTGATGATTCTTTGGAGCCCCCCCTTGGCATGGGATCAGGAGTAATGCCCCCGAAGCTAAAAATAGATGTAAAATTGCCTTGTAAAATGTTGTAATTTTGTAGTCAATCTGGGTCATTCATTAGGCAGAGATCTGACCATAGAAGTTATGTTTAATTTAGGGTTTTTTCCCTAGAAGGCAAGCCCTCGCCATATATGAGGGAATTGTATTGCGTCTATGTAGATTATGTATTCTGAGTGAGAAAGAGAGAGGAGCTTGTGTGAGAGCAAAGAGAGAATTACAGTGGATCTATTATGGGTTGTATCTCTTATAAAAGGAGGGACCGACTATTTCTCCGTGGACATAGCGCATATTGGGTGAACCACATATATCTATGTCTCTCTTGTTTTATGTGTTTTCTGTGTTTATATTTCTGCAATATTTTATGTGTTCCATTGCTCTGTAATATATAATTTTTTGACAAATGCCTCAACCCACAGCGATAGTTTGATTGGCTCTCAACAGTGTCTCAGAGGATTGGTAGGTCTTTATTCAAAGCATATTGGGAAGAGATAAGCTACCAGAATGCAACAAAAATGTGGGTCGATTTGTTATAGGAGGATTTGTGCGAGCTCTATTAAAGAGATCCATCAGTGGCAGTAGTAATAGCAGACCAAAGATGGTGAAGGAGGAGGAGAATGTAGCTCTTGTATCTAAGGTTCCCATTCAAAGACAGGGGGAGCAAAGGAAGAAGAAGGACATGTCAAAAGTAAAATTATTCATGTGTGGCAAGCTTGGTCACTATAGTACCCAATGTCCTCTCAGGAAGAAGGATAAGGAGGAGAAGCAAGACCAGCAAGTAGCTACAACATAGATCGACAAGTTGTCCTCCAGGTCAGAGGAAGACTTCACGATGTTCATAAATATACCTCCAAGAGTAAGGTGGGGATATTTAGCATCGTAGTCCCAAAGAACTATAGAGATTGGGAAGGGTCCTTAAGGATTACACATCATGGATCATTACCTAGCTATGGAGGCCCACAATATTCAATAGAAGGATGGATCAGTGGTAGTTGATGCAGTCAGAGACTCAGTGATAGTTGCAAAGACTAGTAGCAGTAAGACGTTAGGAGTGCAGTACAGATGCCATAGTGCAAAGTTAGCAACGACGCATATTCTTTAGTGACAATGCAAAGGCTAGTAGCAGTCAAATACTTAGGAGACATATGCATCATAATGAACACATTTGATTCAGTATTTTGGATGCTTTTTAGTTGCATATGTTGCAGTTGCAGCAGCAACAGATGAGAGGGAGATGTAGTGCAAATGTAGTGTTGGCTGCAGTATGGCAATGTCAATAGCAACATATATGCATTGTATATCAAAGTTGCAAAGTGGTTGATGGATGGTGACTGAGGGAATAACATAGTGACTCAGGGAACAACACAGTGACTAAGAAAACAACTTAGTGACTGAGGAAGCAACACTGTGACTGAGGGAGAAGAATTTTGATTAAGAGAGAAATGTTGTCATTTCCAACAGAGTTTCTTACTAGACATTAGCAACATGACAGAGGTGATACAGAGACAGAGTGATGTGGTTGGGTGTGTAGCACTAGAACACGTTCATCACTAAGAGGGAGTGTTAGTTTTTGTAAAATAATATGTGTTCTAGACACATAATTTGGTAGAGATGCTAGAATGCATAAGATATCCAAAACCCAAAAATCATTTCTAGAAATTCCACCTAGAGATGGACTACTTAGATTATTAACTAGTTTTTAAAGAGTTCCTAAGTCTAAACTTAGGGAATATGGTTAATTAATCAGAATTAATTAAGTCAAGGTGCGAATCATCTAGAAAATCACACGGATTGACTCAAGGATGATCCTATACATTGATTAATATTTAATCTTCGTTGTTGGTGCTCCAACAATGGATTATAAGAAGAGATCGATGTGGTGATGGAGAATACACTTGAGCAGTTCGATTTCCTTGGCAAATCAATTTCCTGAGTAGTAGAAGTTAGTTGCTAGAGATATATCTAGAGATCGAAGCAGTGAGTGAGGAGCAGGGACTATGATCCAGAGGAAGTTTTCCCAGATATGTAGAGGTAGCAACAATAGGGCCAAGTTCTCACAATGAGGCAGTGTAGAGGACTGTGTAGTTGCTTTAGAGAGGGAAGTTCGATTTGCTGGGGAGAAAATTCATTATCAGTTCCAGTGGCTAGGAATTGGTTCTAGAGGTTCGAAGAGGTGATTTCCTCAACAACAAAAAGTAGAATGACTTCATCAGAGACTAGTTGGAGGCTTGACGTTATAGTGACTTCACAGTGCAACGCAGAGGATGACAGAAAGGCTTTAGGAGGTCAAGTTTCATGAAGGCAGGCTGTGCCAGGATTTCTTGTGGAGGAAGGGCGATTCCCTTCAATAAATTTTCCCATATTTTCTTGTTGTGGATTTCCAGTTTCAAGCATATAGATTTTACTCATATTTTCACTACTGCATAATAATAAAAACTCTCATTGCTGCACCAATTTTCCCAAGCTGGGTTTTTCTCGGGACGTTTGTCCAAAAGTAATTGTCTCATATTTATCTATGTGTGCTAGAATTTCTCAGTTTCCAGTGCATTATTTTTCCACAATACTTTATCTGTGAAGGTTGCAGTGTGTTTATTTCGATATTCATCGTAGGAGATACATTTTTAAATTAATTAACAATTAGGAGAAATAATACTAGTTACTGCAATAGGATTCCATATTGGAATTTTCACAGTTAGTAGGAAGACCAGAAGATAATTGTTGCCCAACTGCATATTTTGTATGTACTTCAAGAATAGTTTGTTATGTTGTCTTCTTAAAACGTTTTGAAGTAACCTTATCAAACTCCCTCCAGTCATGTATAACGTTGATATACCCTGTTTCTTGTGGACTTAAAGGTTCATGAGACAAAATAGAAGATTCTTGTAGAGGTATAGTTGCTTACAAAGTGAATCCTTGTGCCAAAAAATCTATATCTTTTGTTGTTGTTTCCTCTTTTAGAATCTATAATAAACTTATTTGAAAAGTAGGCCTTTTGGTGTCTCTATAAATTAGGAACCACTGATATATTCTAGTGGTAACTGTTGGGATTTTGTACAAATAGCTTGATAAAAATTAGCTTCACAAAACATTTCATCAAAAGGAGAAGTTTCATGGATATACTTCCAAATATTGGAAAATGTAGTTATTTTCTCAATAAGTTTAGAAGGATCATGCAATTTCATAGGAATTGTGGCCAAATTTAAGATATTATAGGTTTTCTATTCTTTCTGGGAATGTGAAAAATCTTGAAGAGTGTAAATTCCAATCTTCACAGGAAATTCATGCCAAATTTTCTTTGAAGCTCTTTTAAGCTTGAGAGCTATCACTATTTTGACTGTTCGATAGTAAACCTCTTTACTTAGGAGTTTGTTAGGTGTATATAGTGGTAAGACATGTGGAGACCATAACTTCCTCAAACTCTTACATAAGTAAAAACCTCCAATGCAAACCATTCTCCAATTTTGAATAGACAATCCATAACATCTTAGGACATCCTTATAGGTTTATAATCGAAAATTTCTTTGTGGATGGGAATTATGAAATGATGGAAATTTTGATATAAATGGGCATTGTAATTCTCTTCCCACAATTTTTTATGATAAAGGTGAATAAACAAGGGGTCGGGAGGTGTCCATTTCCAGCCCATTGCTAGAAAGTCCATAGAGAAACATATGGCATCCATTATGAAGGTTGGCATATAGAAGGGAGGATTGAAAGTGGTAGTTTTATTGGAGAAAAATGAGAGAATATGTTGAGTAATATTATTGGAAAATATTTCATCTCAATTGAAAGAGAAACCCTCAAAAGCCCTCTGATGAGCAGCATCCAATCTAGCACAAAATGTGAGACATCTTCATAGGCAAAGAGTATGCATAACATGGAGGCAACATAGTTGATAGGGGGCAAAGGGAAGCTATAAAATATACGTAGGAAGACTCTTCCTTATGTTTTTTTAGGGTCTTGTCAACAATCCTTAATTAAAATAGGCATGAGATTTTCAATATTATTGCATTCTTCTTGTACAAAACCCTTAACAAATTTAGTATTGTACACAAGCTAGGGTTTTGTCAATTTGTGCATACCCTAGATATATTTCACTTTGAAGGAGCCAATTATTGTGTCACAGGCAGTAATAAACTTCTTTTCATTAATTTCCACACATTCAAGCACCCAACGAATCATGTCATTGTATGGAAGAAGCCTTGAACGAGCAACAACTCTATGAGTGAGATTTTGTTGTGTCTTGGAGTGTTGTCTCAAAAGTTGCATTGCATTTTGCAATTGTGACTATGCGTTCTAAGTCCTCTTCATCTGTCAATTCTTCTTCCAGGCCATTGTACATTGCGTACCATGACGAGATGCCAAAATCCAAGGTGCAAATTATATTGGAGAAAGGGAATGTATTAGGATTCTTTTTATCAATTTCCTCTAGAATTGGCATTGCTAGCTCTTGAATAGGTTGTTTTTTTCTTAGCTTTCCCATATTAGAAGTTTTAACAGAGGTCATAGAGGCTTCTTGTTAAAAAAATGCAAAAACAAGGATTAAAAATGGTGTAACACAGAATAATAGCATCACTTCAATGTAATAACATTCATTAATTCAGTGATCTACCGATGTAGATATTAACATCTTGAAAGGTGAAAAACACAAAAAAAATCAAATGTTTGGGGCATGTTTACCAAATTTTCAAATGGATATGATGACCCGTATTAAGTGACAGTGGGCATCAATTAATTGTGATACTAGATGACTCATCAATTCATGTGGCTTCCCATGTCACCCCAACAAGTAGATCTCAGAAGAAACTACGGACATGATTCTTTAAAGTGTTGTGGTGATAGTCTCTAGGGTGATGGGGCAAGGGGATTACATAATACACCAATAAAACTGACATTTAATAAAGATAATTCCATGTCTACGGCTAAGTCATACTGGTGATTGAAATCTCTGGGCCAACAAAGGGAGTAGCTAAAGATATAGCCGAGGGAAAGTGTATCAAGCTAATGTGTGAAGTAGGTATAGGAAGGTGCAATGTGGATGAATGGAAGGTTTTCTTGGTGGACGAATCACCCTAGAATTTGAAATCACAGATAGAAATGAAGGTGCATCAATTGGAACCTGTGATTTTTTCTGGGCCAGAAATCGTTGAACAAAGTAATTAATGTTTATTAATGTAAAATGGGGTCTACCTCAGGTGTTTATCCTGACGTTTTTGAATAGAGTGATCAATGAAAACTTCGTGGGAAATTGTTCCCTCCTAATGTGTCAATATAGTAGAATAAGGCGAGCCATATTTCCCATGCTATCGGACTATTAATGAACGGCGGGTGTATATGCCCACCGTTCGATTTCAGCCTTAGCAAAATCGAATAGTGGGCATATACACCCACCGTTCATTAATGGCCCAATAGCCCGCATAACATGCTACCATAATTGTTTGCATCACCGCAGAGGTAAACCCCCTGAGAGAAGTGAAAAGAGATACTCATGAAAACTTTGAGGAAAAACCTTCGAGCTGCGTCTCAAAGGGAACTGATAATTGTTGGGGCGAAGAATTTAAATAAAACAATTTTTATCTATAACAAAAGTTTATGTGATATATATAATGTTTCAGCTGCAGTGGTTTTGGTATTTAGGCCTTATTTATTTATAAAGATTATTTATATATAAATCCCCAGCTAGGATGATTAATTATCCATAAAGTGAACTCTGAATATTAATAAAATTAAAGAATTCTGAAGGGTCTTTTAAGGGGTAAATTTTTTAATAAAAGAGAGAAAAGTATAAAATAAAAATTTGAGGGATCCCCGGGGAGGCAAGAATGAGAGAGGCCATTTTTTCCCTGACAAAGAAAGATAAATTCAATATGATTGGGATATAGGAATTCTAATTAATAACCAGGACAAATATTTAGTACAATGGCAAGGATTAGAATTAAAAATATCAAGAGAGATCCAACATCTCTCTATTTTTTTAGGACTCGATGATAGTAATCCAGCAAGTGTTCAAGCTAAAAGAGAAACCTGAGTGAACTAAAATTCCCATTCTACATAAGATAAGTCTCCAAAGTGTCAAATTTGAAAGTGTGGAATTATTTCATGTTAGAATAAATCCCAATTCAATGGTAGACTCATTGGAAAATAAGGATGCCACCTTGGAAGGAGTATTGCTACTAGATGGTGGAAATACAATTCATAATCATTTTCCATGATAGGAATTCCTTTAGTTGAGAATTCATATGTAACAGTTCGAATGATAACATGAATTGAGCATTGGGACATATGTTGTTCTGTTGTTAGATCATTCACAGGTGTATTGTTATATACTCCCTTATGCTCATTGTTTTGGCAGCCCATTTCCTTGAAGAAGCTCGGATCCATCTACTTAGTTCGTGCACTCACGTACTTCAAGATCTATCAAGGGATGGATGTATGTTAAATTTAACTTTAATAAATTTGAGAAAATGTTTAGAATTAGCTACTACGCAATATATGTTTAGGAAACATGCTTGATCTTGCCTACATTAATGGAGCAAACACGAAAGATAGATTGAGAATTATGGTTTTGAATTTCCATTTCTAGCGATTGCATGGAAAATAATGTGACATTGAAAGTGGAGGGAAGATCATTGATCGAAAAAATGTAGAGTTATATGGCTATAAGAGAAGGAGGTATGATCCTACCTCCACAGAGATGCCCATTTCATTTTCTTTTAGCCTGTGTGAATTTAAATACTATGATGTGAACATTCTAATGGAGAATCACTTGGTTTCTAAGTATGAGGAAAGTAATCTCTATTTTGTTGAATTATCGGATTACATCAAGCTTATTGTAAACATGGTTTAGAAATAGGAAGAAATAAATTTGGCTGAATCACGGGCCCTTTTGAACTGTTCAAATAGAAAATAAATTTGTTGGAGACCAAATCAGAAAGGCTACATGTGGTATTTTATCTGTTAAATGTGAATATGGGAAACTTGATTCTTTTTTCTGAAACAGAAACAGTTAGGTAGAGTAGTGAATCACGGGGACTTCATTCAATGAACCTCTGACCTATCATGTGTGTTCATGGCATATTAAACAATATATATATCCCCCAATATGCATCCACGTGATATGGTATTGCTCTCCCAGTGAAGCTCTTGTGTAGTGAAGAAGCTAAGACTTTGGGGAACAAAAGAAGATGACTTCAGCGTTTCATTCGGTGGCATCCGGAGAAGTGTCCTCCTCTTCTCTGCCAGGTTTTGGAAATCAAGGAATTGAGGACTCCCCTATTCGTTGAGTGAACCCTAAAGAGTAGTTTTGTTTTTGCTAATTTAATATATTCCCTATAAATACATAGTAATTATAGGAGTATTTTGGAATTTATATAAGAATGGATTGTTTAGAAAAACTACATGTAATCAAAGGAGCATGAGAAGTAGTACTTTTTGGAACATTTTGAATGTAGAAGAAGAAGATAGTGTTATAGATGTAAAAGGTTTTGGCCTTCAAACCAAACTGCATTAATAAAAATCCACTCAATATCCATTTTAGGTCAACTGTTAACAAGTGATGATTGATGATACTTCAAGCCTCATAGGTTATTTGACATAAGAGCAATGGCTAGAGTAAGCATTCACTAAGTTTCTCTCTATCCTTTAAAACAAAGAAACAAATTGTTTAACTATTGTGGTAGCCATAAGAATAAACACCAAAATTTTGACATACTTAGTAGATGGATGTTGTCATGTCAATAGGTATGTAATAGTGCCACCCACAGTGACAAACATGAGTCAAGAAAATTTGTTTTGACTAGCAATCATTTTAGTGAATCATTTAGCAATGAAAACTACATTTGACTGCAATATTTTTCTGGGTTAACCATATTTAATGGAAATTGTAAGTATGTAAATTTGAATTACCAAAGAACTATGTTGACTGTAATAGAATTTATTTTTAGTTGTATGAACATAAGAATCGAGTTTTAGGTTTCCCAATCGGCGAAAAAGTTATACAAGCCTAAGTTTTATAAATAATTCTCATATGCCTCGAAATGATAGAGACATGGGATAAACGCAACCCCACCAAAAAAACAACATTGAAGTGATTATTGCATGATTAAGAATAGAAAATAAACTCACTTAAATTTCATGGTACCGGTAACTATGAGAGTTAGTCCACATCACTAATGTGCAGAAATTTGAAGCCTATGTTATTAGAAACATGGCAAAGAGACTCGTTTCCTATTCTATTTCTTTTCTTTTCCTGTTGTCACTTTGATATTGAGACTAGATTGAAAAATTGCCCATTGTTTCCTGGAGATAATTTCCTCTGAAAAGGAATCAATACTTGAGACATGTGTTAAAATTGATCAAAATTTTAGAAATGATAGCCTGGAGACAAAAGACCTTTGAGTGTAATGTTCAATTAATCTTGGGAAAACACAAAAATTAATGAAACAGTCTACCTTTTTCTTAGCTACAGACTTTGAAATATTAAAGTAGAAAGAAGAAAAACTAAGTAAAACAGGGCTTATTGCTTCGGCGATATGAATGCAAATCTTAGGTTCTAACAAAAAAGTAATAAGTGAAACAAATAAATAAATAAAAAAATGAATGTCTTGAAAGCAATGTGACACCGAAAAAAAGTTCCTGAAAAGAAAATGCAACTATTGTCCACAAAAAATTGTCGCATAAATGAATTTATACTTTTTTTTAAGAAAATCTCGTTGCATCATACATTATCTTCATTTGAGGAAAAACATTCTTTAAAAATAAAACATCAATAAAGAAACACTAGATGTTGTAATGCATCGTAGAAGTTGAAATCAATTTGGCTTCATATTCATAAATCTCTAAGGAAGATAACGCATTATGTTGATAGGTTAAAAATCTCAAAATATCTGAACCTTTTTCATACGGTATCCTTGTTCTTAAATAGTACATTAAAATTGCTTCTAACTGCGTAGTGTATCTGTCAAAACATCTAATTATCATTATTAACTTTTAGATAATGAGTCATTTTAAAATGTTTACATACAAAATTTTCTCGTAAAAGAGAATCGGTGGATAAACAATGAAATATTAATTTAAATAAAAACATGATGAAGTTGAATGTTCCATGCACTAACTCTGGGTTCCATCCGCTACATACACTTATTACGAAATCATTTTCATGCATTTTTCCCATATTTCGTTGTCTTGATATGGTTGAGCAATTATTTCTTCACAAGTTATATTTACACTGGAATGCTTGGTATAATTTGGTTTAGCTATAAAGAAGGTTTTCACTAACCAGAGAAGTGGGAACTCTTCTTGTGGGTAATTAACAATAATCTGACTTTTCAAATTTAGATGATATATTAATCCTATATCTTTATTATTTGCATCTGTTAAATCATTTTCATATATCTCCCATGAAAGCAAGTTTCCGTGTTGATCCCAATAACTAGGAAATATAGCTCTCACTCTCTTATCAAAATTGTTTTTAAACAATGAGACACCCTTTTGAACTTTCTTCTATGAGTTTGAGGCCTGAAGTTGAAGGAGATTTTTCTTGATTGTCTTTCTTAGTTCCATAATAGTATATGTTCTCTCCACTATATCAAGTGCTTTCAGGAGCTCACTTATAGTTTTACTATTTAGATATTTAATATTTTGCTTTGCCTTAGGGATTTTATCCTCTAGGTTCTCCTTAGATATTTAATATTGTGCATGTTTCCAAAATTCACGGGGAAAAATTTCAGGGCGACAAAGATTCTCCTTTGTTGACTACTAGATTGTTTTTCGTTTACATCAAGTGACAACCCCTGACCCCAAACATGAATTTTGAGGGAATTCTCTAAATTCTAAATGGTTTCTTGTAACTTGGTGATTTCATTATTTATTTGTATGAGTTCTTGTAACAATTGTTCTTTCTACTTTTCCACTTGGAGGAGCTATGTTTTCTGCACATTTTCAAATGCTAGCATTTTTAACTTCTTTCTTAAAGATTCGTTTCATTTTTTTTCTATTTTTCAAAAGAACATTAATGGCCTTTGTATTTATTGGGTCAATCCCAATTTTATTATTAATTTATTTTATTCTTCTAGTTGGATTTTCTTTGCCTTGGAATTGGCCTTCTTTTGCTTTAATTGATTATTCATTTTTTGAAGTAACTTATCCTCTTTGGTTACAGACAAGGAAATTTTGTTGAGATCATTGTAGATCAGTTGTCCATCCTTCTTACACAAATTGATCTTATCTGGGAAATTAACTTCACTTATGTTGAGGACACATTCACGCTTTTGAAAGCTAGACCTATTGGGATAGATTGAAAAATATGATGAATAAGTGATAGCTTCAACTGATTTATTTCTAGATCCATCACTGAAAACAACCTGGTTTGATAATACATCCATTGTTGGGTTGTGATATCCTTCTCCACTTTACTACTCTTCTCCCTTATCTTCTTGTATTTGTTCTTTTAAAGCTTCAATTTCAAGTGGAACTTTTCCAATAGATTGTTGTACTATTTCAATGGAAGTTAAGGGAGGAATTTTCCATTTAGGATTTTTCAATTGCATTATGAAACTAGGTTGTTGTGAAGACATTTCTCTCAATTTGACTTTTGGAACTTCTTATTTATATTCTTCATATACTTTGGACCTTTTTCTTGGTTGTCGATCTAACATTTCAATATTTGATTGCTCTAGAGTTGTTCTCTTTAAACTTATTTAATTCAACAAAGGGGTCAGAATAGTAATGCTTCGTTGTATGTAGTTTGAGTTAAATATATCTCTTGCAACAACTGATCACCAATCCAAATATCTTGATTTGCCAATTTTTCTAACTTTGGTTTGTTATCATGTATGTACAAACCTGAGCAAAATTTAAGCCCTTTATTACAGGTCACATGGCGAGGATCACAATTCCATATTTCTCCCTGTGTAAAATTCATGTCCTGCAACATGATATCTACTTCCCACAAAGCTTGTATGGTGTTGACAATAAAAGGCCCAACTACCTTCTCAATTTTGAAAGTACACTCTTTGTGTTTAAAAATAAAGTGAGTTACGTCAACATTTAAACTATGTCTTATGAATTCCAAAGAGAAAAGTCTCATAGGTAGAAATGTTGGGAGTTGGTAACATTGAATTTATGTTCCATGTAGCTTGATATTTGGATTGTCTTAAAAAAGAAACTAGCGCCCCACCTTCATGTCAACACTAAGTCGCAAGCATTCTTTTGCTTCAAATAAAATTCTGGGAGAGCCTGGTTGTTTAGGACCGTAAAGACAACAAACATGAAAGAGGAAACGAACTGAGAAAAACCTTCATTTTGTTCTTTTTTTCTAATTACATTAGTCTAGTAAATGACTAAGTGAAGCTTTTTTTGTGTGTTCAACATGTGAAAATTCATGTGGCTAAATTTATATACATGTAGATATAATAACAAGACAACTAGATATGAAGGGCATCTCAAGTATCCAATATTCTAAAAATGCTCAAGTTGAAAACTCAATAACTCAACAAGATAAGTTGGGACATCTAGAGTGATACCAAGTTGCAACATTAAGATGAGAAAGTCGAGGGATTTATCATTTATTGCTTCAATGTTATCCTCTCTAAGGACAGAAAAAATACTAGTTAAACTTTGATGAGCGACTTCGAAGAATGTAGCTAAAGGGTAATAGGCAGTTAGTTGAGGATTTGGGTCCCTGAGGGTAGTATAAGTTTGAACATGTTTTTTTTTTCATTTTGGGACAAAGATTTATAAGATTGGACCAATTTTTTTCCAGTAAATTGTGGGGGTTTCTCAATGACAGGGAATCAAAAGGAATTTTGAACAAGGTACAAGATAACATGAAAAATATTATCACACTTTCTAGAAATTATAAAACCCTTCTTATGGATGAAAGAAATTGCCAACTAGTTAACAAATTCAGTAAATCATAAACACCAGAGATAGTCATATGATAATACCTTGATTGGAAAAAGTGAAAAAGTTCGTTCGACTCATTGAATTGCTTCAAATCTTCTTGGTGAACAGCTAAAAGGTCAAGTGAACAATGAAAATAATCGATATCCAATTATTGGTCAATTAAAGGAATATTTTAGGAATTTTGTGAATCAATAGCTTGGAATTTGCTATTTTTTGAGCGTAATCATTTTGACATACATGAACATTCGAGATTGAAAGAGACAGAAGAGGCAGAAGGTAAAAAATACCCAGTAAAAATTGCAGAGTTGTAGCCAAATCGAAAGACCGAGATAGTGTTGGGGATGACACGATGACTCAAACTAGTGATTGGGTTGATATTCAATCGCATGAACATAATTATATGGTCCCATTTGGCGTTAAACCCTTTTGTATTTGAAATTTGGTCATACTTCAAATTTTAACCGTTTAGTTGAATGATATCATGACAACGCTGGAGTGATGTAAGATGCCATCTTTTTTTTGACATGTGAGTTGGCATGATTGGCTACTAATGTGGCAAGCTCGCTTAACATTGCTCATTCGCTTGGCATCGCTTCCTTGGTGGACTCACTTGACAATATTCTATGAAGTTTTCTCAAAGTCACTCGAATGTTGTGGGGATGACATGATTTAATAATTGTTGTAATATACAAAATTTTATGATATGTAAAACATTTTTTACTATATAAAGAAAAAAATGAGAAGAGTAATTACGCAAGTGGATTAGAGTTTTAGGTAGATTAATAATTAGGGGCTTTGATTTTAATCACTTTTAACTTTTTTTTGGCTAAACTTTGTTATTATATGCACAATCAATTTTGGTGTAATGAAGCATTTTCTTTTAATAACTTTAACATGATTTTTAACTCTTTTCTTTGTAATATTTTTTTTATTATTTCTGTTAGATTCAAACATGTCTATCTTAATATATATTTTGTATCATAAATGTTTTGTGTGTCCTCTAGACAGAGTCATCTTTGAAATTGAAGACTAAATGCAGAAATAATATATCATATGATGCAGGAGCATCTAGTTCACCATGACCGAGTGAAGACTCGCCAGGTTGGAAGGTTGTTGAGTATCTGGATTGTTTTTTATTTATTTAGTTTATGAAGCCATGAGATAGGATTTTAGTTTATTTTACTCTTAGTTGCTAAATATCAAATTTAAATGTCGGTTAGGGTTGTTATAGTTCAACAGTAATAAATATCAGTTTAGGAATTGATTTGTCAATTTAGGAAAGAAAAGACAAAATTGTCTAAAAGCAGATCTTGTAATGACAACCGAAACTGTAGTTACCCAACAAATTATTTCTGTTCAACTGACAAACAATGACAGTTTCAAATTAACTGTAACCACAAGGTATAAAAGGAGCAATGTAAGACAAGAGCAGGGTTTTGCAACTTCATAACAGAGAAATAAAGAAACAGAAACAGATCTATTTCAATAAAATCATCCATCTGTATTCATTGCCTATCTATTGTATTATTATATTTCTTTTTATTTATCGAATTGAAATGAACAGTGTTGACAAACAGAGAAAGCCCATGGTAAGGTCGTATTGTTTTTACGTTCTCGTCGAATAAACAAACTACAACAAAACCATTTAAATGTACAGCCATAGAGCGAAGGGCCAACGTGTGGAGACACAGTCCAAAAAGTGAGTTACAACCAAAGATCCAAGAACAAACAGGACCACACACACAGAGCGGAAGAGCAACCCACAGCAAAGGTATCCCTTTAAATGATTCCTCATAATTTCCCAAGTTAAACAGTGATAACAAAACCCTATTTTCATTGCTATTGACCGATATATGGTTACATTACATCTGCTGAAAACAAAAACAAGTGCCGATCCACAGTGAACAAACCCTAGCCTAGGGTTTGAGGACAGAAACCCCCAAATAACCAGTCAAATGAACGACTAACTAGAACAGGCAGGCCGAAGCCTCATTTCCATAAGGGACAACGACTATACATGGCAAGCAAAGACGACAAAACAAAATCTACAGAAAACCCAAAGATCTATAAGTGCATTGATGAGTTGAAGTGCCAGAGCCTACCAGAAAAGGTTCACCACCCTTGGAAGACCGAAACCCGGAGGACCCACGTACCCAGGTCGACCCGTTAACCTGCATACAAAATAGAGCCTCGTTAATACATGTACACTACAAAGAACCGAAGCCAAGCAACCATAGAAACAGGAGGGTTTTACATATAATACCCGAGTAAGTCGGTCTAGAGGTTCGAGGAGTAGAGCCGAGCCGAATCGATGAAGCTGAGATAGGAGGAGAATTTTTGGTTAGCATAAACACCAAGAGAAAGTCAAAATTGAATTAGGGAAGGAGTCAATACCTGTTTCAAGCCGCGAGAACCTACTAATGTGTTGCCTGAAATCCGAGGATGACGGAAGTTAAACAAATTACGCACAGAACAGTGACCAGAGACACCCATCATAATAGCGAAGGCAGCCATAACCATAGCAGAGGCAATAGTATAATAATGAAGACAGTATAACAACAGTCGAGAACGATATTTGGACGAGACCCCATATTCCACAACCGTATCATAGCAAAAATTACAGGACGAGACTGAGAGACTTACCGTGTGAAAAATCAAGCGAGCACGCCAACAGAACCAGAGCGGTTTCAATCCATTGGAGATTGACAAACACATAACCAAGTGTGAGAGACCTGCAGTCATCCCTAGTGATACCCGAAGGAGAACCAGAGACCTCCATATTCAGCAGAGCAACATCCAGACGGAAAAACTCAACAAACCCTAGGAGCAACCTCACTACAGAGCAAAACTGTCTCGAATGACCAAGAAACCAAAGTGTTTTGGCAAAGAACGAACAGAGGAACCAGGCCCGAGGTGTGTAGGTAGGAATTGAATGCAGCATTAATTGCTCACAGTTGCCGACCCGACATTCACTGACCACCTTTGCATGCGACCACCGGAAAATTCCAACACATTGTAAAGTCCGGCAACTGTTGTAAAGCCGAGGACACGTAGAGTTGTGGGCCAGTGTGGCTAGGCCACGTCATCATAAGAATAATGTAGATTATGATTTAGTCTCTAAATTAAATGAACAAGCAAAATTTTTATTAAAATTGTGACCTTGGAGTTTCTAAAAAACAAATCTTTCTTCCAAAGTATTGGCTACCCAATAATGATGTGGTCCCACATTTAACATACTCTCTTGGTCATAAGTGTGTTGTACCATAAATGCAAGATTGACCTGCATGTATGTAGTTTTGCTCCTCTCCTAAATTTATGTTATGTAAATTTCATGTAATGATTGAGAATATGTCTTTGATGGTTTGGTATCTTCAATAGTCTTAGAAAGATATTTCCTTTGACATTAAAATTTATAGTCGAATTGTTAATTATTGCTCCTTTAGATTATAGACTAATGATTATGAGTGATTTTTCATAGCTTCATTTTTGCTTAAAATATGTAGATGTTTTGTCAATATATCTAAATGAAATATAAATTGAAAATTAAGATTTGTTTTCCTTTATATATAAATAAAGTAAACCAAACAACAAAAGTGTGAAATATCAATGAATGCTTTAATACCAAGTTGCATTCTCATTTTAATCAATTTTCACAAACTAATTTATAAGAAAATATAAAATTAAATACTAATATAAAAATGGTTAGAAACTAAGTTTCGATCACTTATACATGGTAGCTTTTGTTGCACCAACCAATATAAAATAGAGAAAAAATTTCCCAATAAAAAGAAAGAGTTAAATACTAATGAAATGATATGTGATAATAATAGAATATTCAACTATTATAAAAAATTTAAATTATTAATATATTTTCTTATATAAAATAACTCTTCTACATAGAGTTAAATACATCATAATTATATTGTGATTACGCATGTACCAATCCCATGTTTATGTGTATATATCAAGAAAAATTGTTTTAGAGAATCCTACAAAAATTGTATTATTGTAATAAGTGTGTAATTACGTTTGTATATGATAGTGGATTTTGGGAGTTGTGAGCATTTGGATAGATCCTAAAGTGATCTCTCAAGGATTTTATGGATCTAAAGGTTATTAGTTGAGATAATTCTCTTTGTTTTTAGGGAATTTTAGAAATATTGTATTATTGTAGTTAGTGTGTAATTAGATTTGGCTATGATAGTGGATCTTGAGAGTTGTCAAGATTTGGAGAGATTCTAAAGTGACATCTCAAGGATTTTATGGATTTAGAAGTTATAAGTTGACAAAATATTGTATTGGAAGTAATTCTAGATCAGACTCCTTTTGTATAATTTGTAAGCCAGATATAACAAGGGTTTGGAAATGAGAGTAGAGAGGAATAAGTGGGAAGGGTAGATATAGCGAAAAGTTCCAAAAAAAGGTTGATTCAATATATATTAGGCCAACATAGCACTCTAATTCGAATGATTGAGCAATTTTAACAAGTCCCATGTTCATTGTTACAAATACCCTTTGTTTCTGTTAATCATGTAATTAACATTGAACACGCGATTGATGTAGGTTGGGCAAGATTAAAGTTCAAAAGAGACAACAATTCGAAGTTGTGTAGGAATGGAGTGTAGAAAGTCGAAAATCCTTTGAAAATGGCCAAATATCTTGTTTATAAGTCAAAGTAGGGAAGATTGTTGATCATTGAGTGAATAGTATGATCAACGATCCAAATATTTGGAAGAATGTTGGTAAGGGGGACATGAGTCTATCACAACTATTGCAAAGGCATTTTAGAAGTGTTACATGTATGGTTGAATGCACATTGGGTTCGTGTGTTAAATTTTGCAACAATAAACCAAGAACAAAATACAACCGACACTTAGTTTTCCTTTGAAAATGGTCAAAGTTTGTTAATTAATGACACACTTAGTTTTCCTTTGAAAATGGTCGAAGTTCATTAATTAATGCCTCTTGGGGAACATAATCAAATTTATGTCTGAGATTTTCCATCAGAGGATAGAATCCCTAGGAGTTTCTAAATGAGGCTGGCCTTTTAAACACCATGCTGACGTGGCATATCAAGATGTCAAGGGTGACATGTAGTTTTAAACGGGGGACTAACGTGTATCTCTAAGCATCGAGATGACATGTCAAGATAGTCTTGAAAAGACTTTAGAAACACGGGGGTAACATAAAGAATAAATGAAGATGGAAATATATAGTCCTCGTAGGACTTTACCTTGGAAGTTTTGCAACGAGGCCTAAGTGAATTGGTTTTAAAAAACTGAGGTTTGGGGTTAGGGGTGCTACTTGATGTAAACAAAAACCAATCTAGCAGTCAACAAAGGAGAATCTTTGTCGCCCTGAACTTTTTCCCCATAAATTTTGGGGACATGCACAATAGAAAAAGGCTAGGGTCTGAGGTTTCAAGATTATGGTTGTGCTTGTTGATATCTTCTAAATTTATGTTATGTAAACTTCTTGTAATGATTGATTGAAGCTAGGCCTTTATTCGTTTTTTATTTTCAATAGTCATAGAGATATTTTCATTACATGAATTTTTTTAGCTTGAATAGTTTATTGTTGCCCTTTTAAATTACGAGAGACTTTTCATTGGCTAATTCTTTATTATATATATATATTATATATATATATAGATATATGTGAGTATATCTAAATGAGAAATAATTCATATTTTTTTAGATTTTTTTTCTTTTTATACAAGAATAAAGTAAAACACACAAAAACAACAATAATATGGAATGTCAATTGATATTTTATTACCAAGTTGAAATACCATTTTAAATAGTTTTACCAAACTAATTTAGAAGAAATAATAAAGTAAATACTAGAAACAAATATGAAATAGAGAAAATTTTCCCAATAAAAATAAAGAGTTAAATACTAATAAACAATGTGACATAATAATATAATATTAAAAAATCATAGAAAAATTTATTTTGTTATATAAAGTAACTCTAATCTACATAGAGTTTAATACATCATAATTATATTGTGGTTACACATGCAACAATACCATGCCTACTTGTGTATGTCAAGACCCAAATCATTTTTGCCACTACCAATCCAAAGGTTGTCTTTTACACCTTGCATACTAGGTAATGCAGAAACATCTCATCTTTGGATTCAAAGATTTTTTTACTAGATCTATGGGTCTTTCATTTACTAAGGGAGTTCATTCCCTAATTGTTACTTATTTGTAATTTTCTATGTTTTTAAGGAAATCCTAGAAAGAACTGTATTATTATAATTAGTGTGTAATTAGATCTACCCATGGTAATGGATATTGAGAGTTACAATGATTTGGAGACATCCTAAGGTGATCTCTCAAGGATTCTGTGGATATAGAGCATATTAATTGACTTAGTTTTCTATGTTTTTAGCAAATCCTAGAAAGATTGTATTATTGTAATTAGGGTGTGATTAAATATTCCTATGACACTGGATGTTGAGAGTTGTCAGGATTTGCAGGGATCCTAAAGTGATATCTCAGGTATTTTGTGAACCTAGAGATTATTAGTTAAGAGAATATTGTATCTGAGCTAATTCTAGTTCAAGCTCCTTTTGTATAACTTGTAAGTCCAAGGGAATCTACAGAATATAGGGAGAGATTGGAGAGGCGAGTAGAGAATAGTAAGTGTGAAGGCCAAGTATGATCAAAAGGGGCAAAAAGGGGTGATTCAATGTATATTAAGCCAAGATGGGCTTATGGAAATTATTTGTTTATAAGAGAGCACTTTGTTTCAAATGATTGAGCAATTCTAACTGTTACACAACAATTTGTCACCATCCCTGCTACCCCTCTCCCGCATCTTGGAGGACTCATTTTGGGACCTATGAGAAGCGACATGGCCTACAAACACTTGCATTGCATTCCCCTAAACATGAGCTTTGTTTGCCCTGAAGACATCTCTTGCTAGAAAACCCTAAAATAGCTCTTTTTCCATTGGCACAGTTCCATAGTGCAGCCCTTGCACCAAGGGGGAAAATCCTCCAAAGAGGGTGCGCAAATTGGCGCTCTGTCATAGAGTCGCACCCGCGCCAACCATAATCAGAGGTGTTTTTTAACAAATAAACGACGGAAGTTTCGTCCTAACAAATTCCTGGACTACTATCTATCTTGAGTTGGGTGGTTCGGCTACAGATTTCCATAGAGAGGAAGTGGTTTGCCACCTCTCATGGAAGCTTCCTTAATGATATGGCCAATCCCATGATTATTGGTTATGATCCCAACTCCCCTTCCTCCATCTATAAAAGCTTTCCCATTTTCCTTTGCAAGCTAGTTCCATAGTTCCAGAGTTCCAGAGATTGAGAATTGCCAAATTTCCAAGAGCTTCATGCTGCAAGAGCCTTCTTGATTCCCATAAGGCCAAATCCAAGCAAGGAGATTATTGTCTAAGAACCAGAGAGAGAGGCTTGTCCTTATTCCTGACAGGCTTTGCGAGACATGTGCTGATGACTACCCGCCAAAGGAGAATCCAACGTCAGAACTTTTGTTGTATTCCCCCTTGATTAGTTATTAATGAACAACTATTAGTTATGGTTCCACTCTTATTATTATTTATGATGATGATGAGTTATGTCCTTTCTGACTGACATATAGTTGCATATGCTAGATTTTATGCTTGTGTTTGTGTCATTTCTTGTATGTGTAGGTGTCCATTCACGGAGATCGCGAGGATTGTTATCTGCCGGAGCAAAGGAACGGGAGCACCACCTCTCCTACAAACACTAGCGTTGGAATCTAGGTAGGCATTGATCGATGGTCTGGTAAATTGCAATTAGGAACTTGCGCTATAGCGTTTGATGATTGTTGCTAGACCCGGTCTGGGCTAGTAGGGATCGCCTCTGTCCACAGAGGGGATTTACCTCCTCAACAATTTGGCGATTCCGCTGGGGAACTTGTCTTGCCTTTTTGGTTGTTTCTTGATTTTTGCTTGCTTGGTCAGCCTTTTGGGCTGGGTCCTTTTGCTGTTTTTTGCTTCTTGGTTTACCTGGTTATCGTTGGCCTGGTTTTGAATTGTTTATTTTTCATTTTGGCACAACAAACTTGACTGGCGTGCTTTTTTGCATAACATTCGTGCCAATTGGCGCTAGTTGTCAATATACCACTTGTGCCAATCCTTAAAAGGCGCTAGTTTTAGCCTGACAGTCGCGCCAGGCCTGGGAACTGCTAAAGTTTGCTTGATTTTAAGCCTTCTGAGCTTGGTCTTTGTTTTGGATACGTTTTCTTGACTGCTTGAGTGTATTGGAGTCCTGTTTGATTGGTTTTAACCTTCATCCTTTGGTTGTTTTCCATTTTCTATCGATTCCACATTTTTAGCCCTAGGGCTTCTAGTGGCTTTGTGTGTCGAGCCTTCCTTAGGATTTTTTGGTCTTTTATTGGTCCAGTCAACTTTTTGATTGCTCCCTTGTGCTCGTTTAGTGGTTGTTAATCATTTCATTGCGACCTACATCTTATTCACTTAAACTCCGCCTTGTTTCGCTTTGGGCCTAGATTACACGGCTCATTTGTGTCTTTGGGACTTTTCTCGGTTTTAAAGGACTACTTTGTCAATGTAGGGATCTGATTGTGCTTGCATTGGGTGAAATTTGCTTGTTTTTGCTCTCTTATTATCATTTCTCAAAGTTTGTTTAGTGCATCTTGCCCTTAACATTAAAAAAAAAAAATCTCTTTTGCTTTTCATTAGTTAATGTGAATTAGAGCTTTTTGTTGTTATTAGTGATTAGTGACTTTGAAGAAAAGCTTTTTAATTTCCATTAGCTGCATTAGAGATATCGTTGGTTGTTTTATGATCATTTTGTTTGTGTGAAAGCTCTCAACTCTCTTATAGTTAACATTCATCGAATAAAATGATATACTGTGGCATATAGCTTGCATTTAGGAAATTTTGAGACATTACATACGGTAAGGCCTGAAAACTGAAACATAATCCAAGATCAACTTTAAAATGAACTGAATGAATCTAACAATGCATTGGAATTTAACGTAACATATTTAGAGGTCTAGGCTAGAGACGTGCTACGACATCGTTAAACCTAGTCACTTTGTTTCCACTCAAGGTTGGGTGATTCCTCCTTCTATGACTCAATAATGGTCTAGTACGGAATTGTGCTCCCACGTACTGTCGAGTATATGGGGAGACCCCACTAGGTTATCATCCTTTATCCATAGGAAGTAGAGTCTACCGCCCTATACCCGTGATACACCGAACACAACATTTGGGGAGATTTCTTGCACGTACGGAAAGTCCTTGGTAGATTTCTCTTTCATTTCTAAAACCAAGGTGTATATTGTAGTTCACAGTTATTTGGTACACCCTCTTTGCCTAGTATCCCTGAGCAGTCATTTGATCTTTTCTGACTCCCTAACTCTAAAAGGATCACCAAGCGCTTGTCCTTTCACGCTTGTTTCAAATCTTAAAGCGATAGAGTCACCTTTTATCCGTTTCTTGACTCTTAAAACACGAAACGGTGAAGTTTCTTAATTTCAATGTGGTAAAAATTAAATCACCCACGATCACACGCCCTGTTAGATTCTGCTTGTTGGCTGTTTGATTGTGTGTCTTGACTCTTTTTTAGCCCCGTGTGCGATTTTAGTTTTGATGGCAACTTTTCCATAGTTCACCAACCCAGGGATCCCCTCTGACGGGAATCCTGGTCATTTCCCTCCTTTTGGGAATGTTGGTGCTCCTTACATGGCAATGTTGTCCCTTCCTGGGTTAACTGTTGGGTTGCCTGTTTGGTTGTTCTCAACCTCTGTGGTCTCTAATGTCTCAACTACTAGTCAATCAATTCCTCCACCCGAACAACATCATGTTGATTCCAAGGTGGACCTCTCCCCTTCTTCGCCTATTTCTACATCCTCATCTTCTACTTCGCCTACTGAAAGTCTGGATTCAAGTAGCCAGGTGGCTAAGAAGAAGAAGAAGAAGAAGAAGAAGAAGAAGAAGAAGAAGAAGAAGAAGAAGAAGAAGTCTCATAAGCATGAGGTTAAAAGTATAACTACTACTTCGATTACAGCTCAAGTCAGAACTCCTTTGGCTCCTCCGCGGAAGGTTAAGTTTCCTTGTAAATTGTGCAAGGGAGACCATCTTCTTTGTGATTGTCCTGACATCCCTAGGATCTTAGAAGTATGGTCTCATGACCCGGCTCGTCCCTCACCGTCCTTTGAAGATCATGGCGATGCTACCCTATTAACTGGCAATGGTCAGAAGAAAGCGAAGATTTGATTCCTCTGTAGGCTATGTGAAGGCAACCATCCCCTTCACCTTTGTCTGCTCATGGATAAAGCTTCCACCATTTTGGAAAGTCTTACAGATTCTACACCCCAACTTCTCGTTGGTTATCAGAGGCACTCTTTAGACCCTCTCCCTGTCGACAAAGAGATTTCCTTAGATTCTTCTCTTGTTCGGGCTCTTCTTTCTGAACCTGGCTGTGCTAAGCCTGTTCCGGACCAACCATTGGTTGGAAAGAGTGTCGAATCGGGTTCACCACCCATCGATCACTCTGTTTCAGAAGAGTGTCATGCTCATGTTCTTCTCATCTCATCAGATTCTTTAGAGTCCGAAAACGACTCTCCTATCCCAGCTGATCCCGAGAGTCCTTCTTCGGTTCCTATAGAGCAGGGGGCAATCATACGATTCCCCCACCAAGTAGTTCAGCCGTTTCCTTCGACTAGAGTCACCTGACTGCTTTACGCCTTCCATCCCATGTGCCTTTCCAGATTACAGTACATGCCTATGATAAGGCAGTACCTGGCACTGTCTTGGATGAGGGTGCATCTGTCAGTCTTATGCCTTCCACTACTTGGCAAGCTTTGGGCTCCCCACAGCTTGTGCTGGTCACACAGAATCTGATGGCATTTGACGGAGGAACCAGTCAACCATTAGGGATCCTTCCGAAGTTTCCTATTACTTTAGGAGGCAAAACCGTCTATATGGACGTACTAATTACCCAAGGTGCTTTAGATTTCAGTCTTCTCCTTGGTCGTGACTATGTTTATGGCATGGGGGCCCTTGTCTCTTCACTTTTTCCGTGTGGTTTGCTTTCCACACAACGAAAGAATTGTGACTATAGATCAATTATCGTTCTTCAGTCCCCCAGTGCCTCCTATGCAGTTGTCATCCCCTCTTGGTCTTTGTCCATCGGTTGTATCTGCCCCACTGCAGGTCAACTACGTGGCTACTTATCTCGTGCCTGTATCCAGTGATGTTGCCATCGTGCATAGTGTCCTGGGGGCATTGGGTCCTGACTTCCAAGACGTTATCCTTCCATCAGGAGTGACACTCTTGGAAGCAACGACTTCCTGTTCATTATGATGAAGTTCGTTCGGAGCATAGTTTTCTTTCCTACATCAAGCTCCTTAAAAAATGAAACTAGGTCTGGTCAGAGCATAGTTCGCTTTCCTATGTCAAGCTCCTTAAAAAATGAAACTAGGTCTGGTCGAGCATAGTTCCTAATCTTGTGTCAAGCTCGTTAAAAATGACACAAGGGTTATGAGGATAGTTCTTTTACTGTGTCAACCTCATTAAAAGATGAAACAACTCCCTTTCCAAATCGAGTCTTTTGATTCAGATCTCGTAAAATACAAGTCGAGTCTTTCCACGATCTCGAAAGTGAACCTTCATTCCATCCACTTTGTTGAATGCAATGAAGCTTGGGGGGCATGTACCTCGTTTTGCGTCATTTTGTTGGGGGCATGAACTTATAACAAGCATAGTTTTTCATTTCAAGCTTATGTAAACATGAAATCGAATCCAAGCAGAGTTCTCCATGGTTCAAGCTTGTGTAAAAATGAACCCATACCCATTTTACATCTCGTGATCGCTGTCTTTATCCACTAAATTCTGTTAGATGAGCCTTGGTTGTTCTCATCCCATCACCACCATCTCTTTGGCCAATCATATGCTTTCACTTGCTTGTTTTCCTTTCCTGAGGGACCGCAGTTAAGAGTGGTTTTGTTAGCCAGCCTCTTGACCATTACATGTTTTGAGCAGTTCCACCATTGTCGGAACTAGTTGCTACCCTTTATACCACTCATTCCTCTAGGACGAGTCACCTTTAAGATCTTTTCTGACTCGTAAAATATGAAAAGATTGCCGAGTATTTTTCCCTTTTTGACTCGTTAAAGAGAATAAAAATGGAGGTCTGCTTTAAGCTCTTCTCTGACTGTTTAAAGATGAAAAGATTGCTGAGTTATTCCTCTTGACTCGTTAAACGTAAATAAGAGGCGGTTGCCTTTAAGCTCTTTTCCCACCGTGTAAAGACGAAAAGATCGTCAGGCCATTGTCGTTTTAGCCTCATTAACGGTTACGAAATGATGTGATTTCGGTCGCTTTTTTACTTTTTCAGGTCGAAGTCACTAATCATGAAAAGTACTCCTCGATCGTAATGGTCGGGCAGTTCTTTTGAGTATTGTTTTATACTTTTTCGGGCTCAGGAGACACAACTTGACGAAAAATGACACCCCTGGAGTTTACTTTTCCGTTGTCTTTTCAAACTCTGTAAACATGAAAAGACATCGAGTTCTTCCTTTGTCAGACTCATTAAAACTTGATGACATTGGATTCCGTCGAAATGACATTTTACAAGCATATGCTATCCTCGTCAAGCTTGTTAATAAAAATAATTGGGATACTCACCAGAAATGGTGGGGAAAATGGAACCAGAATCATTGTCATGTTGGCAGTATGTCGCTCTTGAACATGGAATTTGTCTGCATTCGTGTTTGGGTGGGGACATCTCATCTCGTTTTTCACTTACCTCCATGGGTTTGGGTGATCCTGTTTGACCTCTCATCTGCTCTTTGCCTTGTCACCATGACCTCTGATCGATTGATGTCAAACACTGCCAAGTCCACTGTCGTGCCATCGATATGTTCAAGAGAAGTTGACCTCTATGAAATATCAACCTCCCTCTGATAACTCATATAATCGTGATTCACAAAAACATTATCTTCCTTTGTCTCGCGTCGATGATGTGGGAAACACTATGGCCCACCTTCGATCAAGGTCACTTCTTATCGACTTCAACTCATTATCTGGGAAGCTGATATAGAGACTCCCTTCTAGTGCCTTGGAGCCTGCATGCCTCAATGGCAGGTTCTTCGCATTCGATGTGAGGGTTTCATCATTGGCCTCTGATCAGATGATTCTACCGGTGTTTGACGCCGACTCACTGATTCACATGCCGTAGATTGTACCTGTAGTACCTTGAGGGCCATTGTCATTATTGGTGGTACCTCTCGCGTCTGTTAACAACTTTCACCATTCACTGGTAATCAGACGATGTTCATGCATGTTCGACTTCGGCTCCTATATTTGTATGCTTGAACTTGTACTTTGTTCAAATCGAGATGAAGCGCAAGACCCTGGATTTTGTCTGTTGGGATCCCAGCTGCGATTTTGTGGATTATTATGATTATTACATGACTCATTCACTGGATGGCTGTGACCATGCCTGAGTCTATTTATCGATCCTCACTGGATGGCTGCGCCCATACCTTGGATCTAGATTATTTTGTACTCTGCTATGGATGGTTGCGCCCATACCACATATATCATGTATTTGAGATATCAGTTGTACTTTTCCACGCAGGTTTTCTGGTGGCAGTGTTTTCAGTTGGACATGTTCTCGTAAAGCATTTCACCCCTCTCTCTCTCTCGGGCCTCATGCTTTAGGGGGCATCTATTACACAACAATTTGTCACCGTCCCTGCTACCCCTCTCCCGCACCTTGGAGGACTCATTCCGGGACCTATGAGAAGTGACATGGCCTACAAACACTTGCATTGCATTCCCCTGAACATGAGATTTTTTTGCCCTGAAGACATCTCTTGCTAAAAAAACCCTAAAAATAGCTCTTTTTCCATTGTCGCGGTTCCATAGTGCAACCCTCGCGCCAAGGGGGAAAATCATCCAAAGAGGGCGTGCCAATTAGCACTTTGTCATAGAGTCGCACCCACGCCAACCATAATCAGAGGTGTTTTTTAACAAATAAACGGCGGAATTTTCGTCCTAACAAATTCGTAGACTCCTATCTATCTTGAGTTGGGTAGTTCAGCTACAGATTTCCATAGAGAGGAAGTGGTTTGCCACCTCTCATGGAAGCTTTCTTGATGATATGGCCAATCCCATGATTATTGGTTATGATCCCAACTCCCCTTCCTCCATCTATAAAAGCTTGCCCATTTTCCTTTGCAAGCTAGTTCCAGAGTTCCAAAGATTGAGAATTGCCAACTTTCCAAGAGCTTCATGCTGCAAGAGCCTTCTTGATTCCCATAAGGCCAAATCCAAGCAAGGAGATTATTGTCCAAGAACCAAAGAGAGAGTCTTGTCCTTATTCCTGACAGGCTTTGCGAGACATGTGCTGCTGACTACCCGCCAAAGGAGAATCCAACGTCAAAACTTTGGCTGTATTCCCCTTTGATTAATTATTAATGAACGACTATTGGTTATGGTTCCACTCTTATTATTATTTATGATGATGACGAGTTATGTCCTTTCTGATTGACATATAGTTGCATATGCTGGATTTTATGCTTGTGTTTGTGTCGTTTCTTGTATGTGTAGGTGTCCATTCACGGAGATCGTGAGGATTGTGATCTAGTGGAGAAAAAGGAACGGGAGCACCACCTCTCCTACAAACACTAGCGTTGGAATCCAGGTAGGCCTTCATCGATGGTATGTTAAATTGCAATTAGGAACTTGTGCTATAGTGTTTGATGATTGTTGCTAGACCCAGTCTGGGCTAGTAGGGATCGCCTCTGTCCGCAGAGGGGATTTACCTCCTCAACATGAACAAAATTGTTCATTGTTGCAAATACCCTTTGTTTGTGTTATTCTTGTAATTTTCATTGAACATGAGGTTGATGTAGGTTGGGTGAGATTAAAGCTCAAAAGAGAGAGAAATTTGAGGATATGTGCATGAATGGAGTGTAGAAAGCTGCAAATCCTTTGAATAAGGCCAACGATTTCCTTTATAAGTTGAATTGATGAGGACTTTTGATCGTTGATTGAATTATGTGATCAATAATCCAAATATTGGGAGGCATCTTGATAAAGAGGAGCATGAATCTATCTCAAGTGTTGCAAAGCTGTTGCACAAGTTTGTAGGGATGGTTGGATGCACATTGGGTTATTGTGTTAAATCTTGCAACACTAAATTGAGAACAAATTAAAATCGAGACTTATATTTCATTTGAAAATGAAGGAAGTTCATTAATCATTGGTGGTAGGGTAACAAATCCAAAGTTATTTTGGAGGATTTCTATCAAGGGACAAATTCCTCAAAATAATCTTCCGTTGGAGTTTCCAAATGAGGTTGGCCTTTTAAACATTAGGATCAGATGGAATTTTAAGCACCAGGGTCACATGTAATTTAAACTCTTGGACTGACATGTACCTTTAAGCATCAGGGTGATCTGTCAAGGAAGAGTTTGACAGAATTTAGAAACATTGGGATAATGAGTACATTAGTTGAGAAAGAAGGAAATTTCTCTTCCCTGGAGGATTTTACCCTGGAATGTTTGGAACAAGGCACAAATGATTCGGTTTAAAAACCTCATGGTTTTGGAATTGGGGTTATTAGTTGATGTAAACAAAAGATAGTTGAGCAATTGACATGGGGGAATCTCCATCCCCTAGAGTTGTTTTCATGCGAGTTTTGAAAGTGTGTACAATAGAAAAAGGTTGTGGTTTGGGGTTCAGATATTGTGTCTTTAACCACATAGACAACTACTACTAAACGGGAGCTTGAAAATGAAAAGGGGTTGTGACCTAAAGTTTATGCTGCAATTAAGGCAAAGGTAAGATGAATTTTCTCATGGGTTCTCTATTGAAACTCCTCTGCATATATATAAATATATATATATATATATTATAATATATATATATATATATATATATATATATATTATATATATTTGCTCGAACTTGTGATTTTTAAAAAGGACTTGTCCCTCACCTTTCACATATATTGTATAATTGGGTCATGTGGTGATTAGATAACACAGACTTGAATCTGGTGGTTTTTGTTTAATGAAGAAACCCTTTGGCTTGAATTATATAATCCATAGTTGGGTTGAGAATATTGACTCCACTGTACCCATATATATATATGTGTGTGTGTGTGTGTGTGTGCGCTTGAACTTGGTGATTTTTAAAAAGGACTTGTCCCTCACCTTTCACATATATTATATAATTGGGTCATGTGGTGATTATATAACACAGACTTGAATCTGGTGGTTTTTGTTTAATGAAGAAACCCTTTGACTTGGATTATATAAGCCATAGTTGGCTTGAGAGGCTTGTCTTCCTACCATGATGCCATAGTAAATTTTGTCGGCATCGACAGGTCTTGAACTCGCACAACTCAATCAATCCCATTCATCGATGCCTACATATGTATTTCAATTAAACGACTGGGGTCTGGGGTTTTGAGATTGTGGTTGTGGCCACAGAAATAAGCTATTGAAAGGTACCTTGAAAAATAAAAAGGGTTGTGAAATAACGTATAGCCTAGAGTTAAGACAAAGGTAAGAAGAATGTTCCCGTGGGTTCTCTATTGTAATTCCGTTGTGCACTTATATCATATTAATATAATATAATATATATATATAGAATTATATATAGATATATATATATATTATAGATATAACCTGTGGATTTAAAAAGGACTCATCCCTCTCTTTGACCAATATTGCACAGTTGGGTGTGTGTGGTGATTATGTAACATAGGCTTAAATCCATTTTTTTGTTTAATGAATAAATCCTCGTAGTTAGATTATAAAACCCATAGTTGGATTGAGGGAAGTGCCTTCCTGCCATATAATGCAACAATAAATTTTGTTTGTGTTAATGGGTCCTTCTAGAGTCGTACATCTCAATCAATTCCATCCACCCATGCCTACTTGTTTATCTCATATTATCTAATCCATCCATACCTATGCTTATCATTGAATATGAGGTTTTTTCCTATCTACAAAACTCTCTCTATTCTAGCATGCATTTAAATGGTCCAACATACTTGTGCATTATTTATTTAGCATTTGAAGACTTACATATATAACCACATTGCAATTTTCAAAAGTAATTATTTTGATATAAAAAAACAAAATATCCCCTAATTTATGCAAATAGTTATTTAAAGAAGAAAAAATTACCTATTGCTCAAAAAATTTGTTTGATGGTCGTTTTATGCATATTCTTTTGATTCCTTTCCATATGATGAAAAACAAGACTTTAATTAATCATGATTTTCCTATGATTATAGGCTACAGTTGCGAGCAAATGAGATAATACAAAGAGTTGCATTCGTGTTTCAACATAAATCGAACAAAAAATATTGAAAGAAATTTTGGATTACCAATTTTCCAAACATTAACTCTTAAATTATTTGCACTTAGTAATTTTTTTCTTTCATATTCTCTAAAATTTCTTAATGAAAACAAATATTGATTTTTCATAGTGAAACAAATTTGTGATGTTATCAATGTCCAAAATATTAATATTTAACATTTATTGATATTCATTATAGGACAAATGTCCTATCGTATACTAGAATAGTTAACCATCTTTTAGGCAAACATGCTTATCCTAACAACAAAATCAAACTACATCAACCACAAGAATTTGGGCAAAAATAACAATGAATTATGGTACAAAATCAAGAAACAATTGCCTAATTACATATCAAATTAAGGTTCAAAACAATATAATGGAACAGACTACACGTTGTATGATCAAAATAATACACAACACACTGTTGGAAATTCCAAAAAGACAAATATATTCACACAAAAAAAAAATATTGCAAGCCTTAACAACGAAGTTAGCAATAAAGTTCTTATCACGTAAATGTTTTATTACCATATATAACAATAGTTTTTCTCCTGCAACAAAAAAATATCAAAAAGTTGTTTTTTGTTGCGAGAGTAGACTCCATGAAACAAATTCTAGCATTATGAGCTTTGTGTAGTCAACTATTAGGTTAGTTGAAAGCACAATTCAACTATTAGGTTAGTTGAAAGCACAATTTTTACTCATGTATTCATCAAACCCTGAACAAGAGAGAGAGAGAGAGAGAGAGAGAGAGAGAGTCTGAACTTTTCTTGGACTAGTTCTTACAATGTTTTTGAAAATGTATAGTGGTGTGATTTTTTATTGTAGCTCATATTGCATTTTCAGATATTGTCCTTTGTATATTTCATTAATATGCAATTGTATGCATGCATGTTAATGAATGAGTATACATACAAAACTAAGAAAGATAATAGAATATCTGTTTTTTTAATTTATGTAGAAAAAATAAGCAAATTTTTCATTGTAATATCAAATTTACAATTACAATATTATTTGTTGTTTCACTCTCTTTGATAATAAGTTCAAGAATCATGTTGCTTTGTTGGTAGCCTACGAGTATTGCTGCCATAGAACCAATTTCATATGTGTTAGGTGACATAATGATCTCTTGTATCATGCTATCTTATGCCAATCTATGACTTTTGCAAACTTGTGGTATCTTTTCTACTATGGTACTTTCTAGCAAAAGAATGCAATATTAGGCATCGCCTCTCTCATATATTCCTTTGGTTATGATTACACAACTTTGATACAAACATTTTTTCCTACTTTAAAAAAATTGTTAAAACATTTTATTAATTTATTGTTTATGTTTATTGTAATTTTCATTTTCCCATCTTTGTCAGTACGATCAACATGAATTAATTGGCTCTTTAAAGGTGAATTTGGAGATTTGTTTTGGCTTGGGCCATATACTGCAAGTACATCGTCTTCAAAAACATTTGTGAAACATCTAGATGAGTTTCGGCTAACTGAACAGGGTTGTGGTTGTATTTTCTTACATCTGCATATTTGAAAAGGCAATTGGTTTGTTAAAGAGGAATGCAATTGCCTAGAAAAAGAACCACTTTTGAAACAAATGAAACTAAAATCGAAGTGCAATATGACCATTTTGTGTCTTCTGACATTGTTTATTGATTTGTAATCTCAGAGCTGACAGTTGATGTGTTGTAAGTGTCTATTTTTCTACTTTGTAGTATTTTGGAGTTTGTTGTCTTGGAAAAAGACAATTGAATTAATGATCTATTTCGACCAATTGAAAACATGGTCAATCCAAAAAAGATTTCAAATCAATATTGTTCTTATTAAAGGGGAACAAGTCTACAATAAGCAAAATAATAGAATAAAAACTATGGTTAGGAAAGAGACAAAAACTAGTTACCTTGGCACATTATTGAAAGCATTGTATCACAAGCTTTCATGTTCTTCAATGCACATTTCTTAGCCATATAGGTAAAAATACATAAATGCAATAAATTTTATTGGAAAACATGTTCGATTCCATATCAACCACTATCCATTATATAGTTTGTATTAAATAATGATGAGTTTACACGTAAGAAGAATCTAACTATTAAGGAACCTATCACATAGCTAAATGTTAATGCATTTAAAAATCCCAACAGAAATGGTAGCAAGAAATAGATTTGTGACATCAGTGATTATTCAAGCTAATATCATTCGCATTGTAAAATAGATGCCATGATGGTTTGTTCAATAGGCATCAAAAACATAAAATCTAATTCTAGAAATTGGCAAATTTGTCCAAAAGTGATCTAGCACAAAGCCAAAGTTAGTTGTTAGTTTTTTTGTATGAAGACTGAAACCATTTGCTTCCATAAATGACAAAGTTTGTTTCTATTTGTTTCCATTTTTCAACATGTCTATTTTTAAGTGACCGACAACTATGATGAGATATTTGTGATTTGCATTTTTCAATATGCTATTGACAAAATCAATGATTTCTTGAATTGATGTTTTTGATGCAATGTAGACATTTGCAATTGCGAGGAAAATTATGTGGGAAAAGAAAGTAGCAATCATTGAATCAATGTGGAGTCTGTCACAATTATATGGTAAATATTTTATAACAACATGCAAGTGGAACAAAGAAATATAACCATCATCTTTTACAAATATACTATTTGTTAGATCTACATTTTTTTTATGTTTCTTGTAAACATAGTATATCAATACTCATTAAATCATAATCATTGTTGATATTTTCCAAATTCAATCTCAAACTACATTATGGAAAGTACATGATCTGTTGACATGATCTAACATTTTAAAGCATTCAATTCTTAGGCATTTGTTATAATCCCTAGTTCTTAAGGTTTTACTGGGCAGGATAATGAATGGATTTGATAACTAAACATGTTAGAGTCCATATGATGTATCTGTTATTTAGGAAACACTCATGCTCTTTCGTTAGATATTAGGCATATATGTGGACTACATATCATTGTTAAAGGCATAGATGCCTTAATGGATATCGACCCAAATTGAATGCATTAATTAGCTACATCATTGTCAGTATGCCCTGAATTGAGATTGTGTCATTCTCAACCATCGTAACATACATGATCCAGGTGGATATTGGTGGCCACCTGCCAATTCCACTTGGACCCCCACCATTGTTTCTTTTAGTTTTTCAGTTTCCTTATTTGTAGCACAATTTACTATTTTTTGTAGTTTTTTGGGTCCTGAACTTCCAGAGCCATTTTGAGGCCCTAAACGATGTTTTTTGGGAAAACTGGGAGTAACATGGACTTGTGATGTTGCTCTTCCCAAAGTTATAGTCCTAAAATGGATCTTTCTAACGAGGTATTGAGCGCGTCAAATGGAGATTGTATGCCAAAGTCACAACCCTGGGAAGTTGATGTACCAATTTACCCAAAACAGGGCCCATAGTTTGGCGCTTCATCTCCTAGGGTTAGGGTTTCAGATGTTTAGGGTTCTCCATTGTTTCTCAATAATAAATAGGCATTCGAGCCTCATTGTAAGACAGTTCAGAGGCATGTAGCCGCTACATCTCTCCTCAGAGATAAGGTACCATCGCCCGAGCTTGTTTATTTCCATTTCTATTTGTAAGCAAATTTCAGTATTTTACATTAATGAAATGAAGTATTATTTGTATTGTATCTCTGTATTTATGATTATCTCTATAATTTGTTGTGTTCCTATTTAAATACATATCAGTGGTATCAGAGAGTTCTGCTCTTTCTCTATTTTTTCTTTACATGTCCCCAACGAGGTCGGGATATAAGGAGTTAGGGCTTGAACTGGTCAAACCTTTGCAAGACCAGCCTCACAAATCCTGACGGCCTCTCATGGTGGATGAAAAGAAAGACGAGGGGGCAGGAGATCCTATCAAAATCTTTATCGAAGAGGCCCTCGAGCTACAAAGGAACGCGATGATGGAAAACTCTTCCTAGATCCTTCAATGCTACCCAGGGATGACACGTCTACTTCCAAAAGCTACACTAGAAGTACCACACCCTTCAAGGTACAAGTTAACTTTGACATTACCATATTTGAGGGTCAGATAGATGCAGACACTGTAGATAAATGGTTAAATATGTTAGAAGGGTATTTTTATGTTCATGATTTTTCCGGCTAGGAAAAGATTACTTTCACTCTTCTCGAAGTCACTCCCCATGTCAAAGATTGGTGGGAAACCTACTGAAAACAAAAGGATGAAAGTACAACCTCACTTTTTTCAGCCGCGCCCACTTGGAATTCATTCCAGAAATCCATCAAGGAGCAGTACTACCCTGTCAAAAGCTATGAGTATAAATACATAAGGTGGACCATGCTACAACAGGGAAGGGACCAGGACGTGTCAAAGTTTACAATATTTTTCATAGCCTTCGCACAAAGTTGGGTATCAAGGATTCTGAGCTGCATTTGGTACTCAAATACCACAGTTGCCTACATAGGTACATCCAGGACGAGATGGAGTTCCTGGACATCTCCTCGCTCAACACGGCGTACCGATACACTGTCAAGATCGAGCAGAAGTTTAAAAAGAAGAAGTGAGACTTTGGATCTGCAAAACTGAAGCAAAGGAAAGGCACCCCCAAACTGCTGAACAAAGGACAAAACCAAGGCAAGGTAGCACAGGACAACCTGCCAAAGCAACAAGAAAAGAACAACACCGCGAATCCAAAGAAGGACACGAGAAAGTGGTGTGAGTTCCATAAGGGCTCCACTCAAAACACAGGTGAGTGTTAGGCATAGCAGTCACTGGTGGCCGAGCTAAAGTATTCGGAATCAGATGCATGTTTAGACTCTGAGTCAGAACCTGATAAGGGGAATGACAAAGGGAAGGAGATTATCGATGCGGATCTCAACGCCACCATTTCCACCACGAAGATCCAGAAGGAGGAGCTCGAAGATCCAGAGGAAGATGAGAACCTATTCGACTCCCAGATGTGGGTAAAGGGCTCCCCGCTATAGTTTATTGTCGACAGCGAGAGCCAAAAGAACCTCATTTCAGCAGAGGTTGTGAAGTGGCTGGGTTAAGCAACCATAACACATCCACAAATGTACACCATCGGGTGGCTTCACCAAGGACGTGATCTTCACATGAGCCAGCAGTGTCGCTTTCCATACAACATCAAGCCCTTCACGGATGAGGTATTGTGTGATGTTTCTCCCCTTGATGTTTATGATGTATTATTAGGCCAACCATACTTGTGGAAGCGACATGCTGTCTATGAGTCAAGGCCTTGTGTTGTTATTGTTACTTTGGGAAATAAGTTGTACAAGATACCGAAGATGGAATCACCTACTGTCATCTCTTTGGTTACTGCAAAACAATGTAGTAAGCTCATTTCCAAAACTAGGAAATTTGTTTTCCCGATGATACGCCCTCAAGGAAAGAAGAAGACGGTGGCCACGACCTCTTGACACGGCCCCTCCGCACGACAACTACAGATGGACAAGGTCGTGGAGGAGTACGAGGACATCTTCACCTCCCCCACAAGGGTTCCTCTGCATTGTCAGGTCAAGCACTCCATCAATCTGACCCCAGGTGTGCCACTGCCCAATGGACCAATCTATTGGCTCTCCATTCTAGAGAACGATGAAATCAAGAGGCAGATTCGATAGCTGCTGCAGAAAGGTCACATCCAACTGAGTTCATCACCCTATGGGAGCCCAATCGTGTTGGTACAGAGGAAGAATGGGACTTGGAGACTTTGTATTGACTATCGGGTGCTGAACAAGATCACTGTCCGGAATAGGTACCTAATCCCACGGATGGATGACCTTCTGGACCAACTGAAGGGGGAAAAATATTTCAGCAAGATCGATTTGAAGTCGGGATATCACCAGGTACCAATCAAACCCTCCGATGTGTGGAAGACTGCCTTCAAAGCTGAGGAGGGCCTTTTCGAATGGTTGGTTATTCCTTTCGAATTGATGAATTCTCCTACAACCTTCATGAGGCTAATGGATGACATCTTGTGGCCATTCACCAACTCATTTGTAGTGGTATACTTGGATGACATCCCGATCTTTAGCCAGAGTTGGCAAGAGCACCTCCACCACATCCGACAGGTTCTCCAAACACTGCGACAACACAAGTTATGTGCCAATTTGGAGGAATGCACTTTTGGCGTGACCCAAGTTCACTATCTGGGATACATTATTGATGAACAAGGGGTGCATGTGGATCCATCCAAGATCTAAGTCTTTCGGGATTGGCCATCTCCAACCACTCTGACAGAGCTCCGTAGCTTTCTAGGTCTCGCCAACTTCTACCGCAGGTTCGTGTTGGGATTTTCTCATATCACTTGGCCCTTGAGTCAAGTCACTAAGGGAGGAGTGAAAGAAAAATTCTTTTGGTATGAATCTCAATAGAAGGCATTCACAAAGTTGAAACGTCGCCTCTACTCGGCACTAGTGCTCGCATTACCAGACTTGCAACATCCATTTGAGATCGAGATAGATGCCTCTGACTGTGCTATTGGGGCAGTCCTTACTCAACACAGGCATCCAGTGCAATATCACAGTGAGACACTTTCATACATAGTCCAGAAGTATCCCACTTATGACAAAGAAAGGTATTCCATTGTGCAAGCATGCCAACAATGGAAGCATTACATTTTGGGGAAGGAAATGATCATCCACACAGACCACTGGCCCTTGTAGTTCATACAGACGCAAGGGAAGTTTTAGAATGATCTCCATCAGAAGTGGTCCACATACCCACATCAATTCCATTTGAATATCAAGTGTAAGAAGGGCACCACCAATAATGTTGCAAATTGCCTCAGTCGACCAGTGATCATGGTGTTAACCACTGTGCTCAACTCTTGCGGGCATGAGACTTTTGATTGGCCACTTCTCTACAAAGCAACCCAGAATTCGACCACACATACCAGACACTCTTGGAGGGTCAGCATGTTCCATATTTTCACCTCCAGGATGCCCTATTATGCCACCTGGGTCACCTTTGTGTTCCTTCAAGCGAGTGTGCCAAGATGATTTGGGAAGCACACTACAGTCGGGCTGCTGGGCATTTCGGGGTTGAGCAAATGGTGGCAGTACTACATAAGTATTTCTATTGGCTAAATCTTCGATAGGATGTCGGAAAGTACATTAGATCCTGCACTGTCTGTGCTATTGCCAAACCAACCATCAAGAAGCAAGGTCTCTATACTCCACTGCCCACCCCTAGTCGACCTTGGGAATCCATCTCCATGGATTACATGTCGGGTCTCCCTTCTATTAAGCATGGAAATGACTGTGATTTTGTGGTCGTCGACAGGTTCTCAAAGATGGCCATTATGGCGGCCTCTAAGAAGAATATCACAGTAGAAGTCACTGCTAAACTCTTCTTTGAACGAGTGTGAGTACACTTTGGGATCCCAAAGTCTATCATCTTGGATCGAGACAGCAGGTTCCTTAGTATATTTTGTTCTAGTCTCTGGTCGATGTTGGACACTAAACTCACTAAGTCCATAGCCTTCCATCCCCAAACTGATGGCCAAAGAGAGGTTGTCAACAGGATGATCGTACACATTCTGCACATGTAAAACTCAAAGCATCCACACACATCGGATGAGAGCCTCCCCTATGGTCAACACAGCTATAACCTGGCTCTCCATAGCTCGACTGGCCACAGCCCTTTTCAGGTGGCCTTGGGATTCCATCCACTATGTCCCATTGATGTGGCCATGCCATTTGTAGCTACTCAGACAAATTCGACTAATTTCTAGTCCGAAACAGATAAGGCAAACAACTTAATTGAGCACATCCAACATATCCACCAACAAGTCCACGAATTTTGGAGAAATCAAATGCCAAGTACAAGCAGCAACATGATCAACGTCGGGTGCCACACAAGTTTCAGGTGGGTGACAAAGTCTGGTTGCATTTGCAAAATGAATGCCTTACTGGAGCCTATCGGAAACTCAGACCACTCTGATATGGTCCTTACACCATTACCAAGGCTGTGGGAGACAATGCATTTGAGCTCAGCATTCCTCCATTCCTTGACCTGCACCCAGTGTTCAATGTGGACTCCCTTCGACCATACTTTCCACCATTACTAGACACATCCGACATTGCAGAACAACTCACACCAATAGATTTAAATCCAGATTACATGGAAAAAGCTGCAACTGATCAGATCAGGGACGCGGAGATCAAGCATACTCACTAGCAGAAGATCCAATTGTATCAAGTTGTCAAAGCAGGCCAACTCCTTCACCAGGGCAAGTGGCTCACCAGGGACCAAGTTAAGCAGAAGTTTCCTCATCTCATGGAGGAAATAAACACAATGGGGACCATTGATTTCTAAGGGAGGAGGAATGATTCAAGTGGATATTGGTGGCCACCTGCCAATTCCACTTGGACCCCCACCATTGTTTCTTTCAGTTTTTCAGTTTCCTTATTTGTAGCACAATTTACTATTTTTGGCATTTTTTCAGATCCTGAACTTTCGGAGCCGTTTTGAGGCCCTAAATGACGTTTTTTGGGAAAACTTGGAGAAACCTAGGTCAAGTTTCTCTTCCTAAAGTTGTATTCCTTGGATAGATCTTTCTAATGAGGTATTGTGCGCATCAAACAGAGATTGTATGTCAAAGTTACGACCCCGGGAAGTTGATGTACCAATTTACCCAAAACGGGGCCCATAGTTTGGTGCTTCATCTCCTAGGGTTAGGGTTTTCAACTGTTTCTCAACAATAAATAGGCCTTCAAGCCTCATTGTAAGACATTTCAGAGGCATGTAGCCACCACATCTCTCCTCAGAGATAAGCCACCATCGCCCAAGCTAGTTTATTTCCATTTCTGTTTATAAGCATATTTCAATATTTTACATTAATGAAATGAAGTATTATTTCTGTTGTATCTCTGTATTTGTGGTTATCTCTGTAATTTGTTGTGTTCCTGTTTAAATCCGGATCAATACACTTGTAGGCATTCATGGCTATTGAATGCAGTTGGCACCTACATCAATATAATTACATCATGAATGGACAATAAATGTAGCCTGTGTCATTCCCAATGCCATAACATACACCTATAGCTATTTGAATATATTTCCATGGAAAATTAATGTGAAAACATTAATATTCCTCACCCTAATTAGATTGTGAATGGATAAGTAGAGGTAGAGTGGTAGGTACATTGTAGGGTGTCATAGCAAAGATTTATTGTTAATACCATCGACAACTCTAGACGATATAATCACGTCACCGTGTCACCTCATCTTGAGCACAAAATTCTAACGTCATGTCAACACTCATCCATCTAACAATAAAAAAAAGTAGAAAAATATTCTTTTAAAATGTCCAAAAAACAAACAAAAAATGCCTATACCTAATGCCAACCTTAGTAACCCAAAATATTTCAGCAATATATAGTCTAATAATAATAATATTAATAATAATACTTCCAAATGGATGTTATATGTCTCTAGAAATACATATAGCAACCCAAATGCCCTTTCAAAAGTCCACCATTACGAACCTAAAAATATACCCAAATGTGCCTTCATAGAACCATCATTTAGACATCCTTTTAAAAAATGGTTAAAGCTAATACAATTCAAGAATCGAACCCCATGTAGTCATATTTATGCACAAGCAAAGGAATAAGCCCTCACATTCTAACATGAAGTCACGAGGGTTTCACTGGGGGAGCAATAGCATACCACGTGGGTTCATATTGGGGGATATTTATTGAGGAAAAAATGACATAATATATTTGGGGATATATAGGGGTAGAGGGTTTTTATATTGGCAGGTATAAAAATGGAGCCCAAAGTTAATTAAAAAATATAAAGGGGTATACAAAATGTTAATGAAAAACTGATGCTTACAATATCTGGTGAAAGTAGGAGTTTTTAAATTGTGAAGGTGTATTGGGTTCATATTGGTAGGGGGTTAAATAATGTGATTCTTAGAGGTATTTTCCAATATGTAGTCAAATTAAGGGTGTTGTTTAAAATTCCATGAACGCACGTGATATGTTAGAGGTTCTTTGAGTGAAGCCCCCGTGCACGAAGCATTGAACCATGGGTTAAAGGTAAGGGGGGTCTTACCCCTTTAAACTATGTTCATTGGAAGAATGGGTCATATGGTGCATGTGACTGGGCGTCAAACCACCATCACGCTATCTCTTCAACAACCAAGATCCATTGCTAATGGATGGCTCAAATCCAAAAATAGACCCCACCTTCCTTCTTTGCACTAAAACAAGGTTGGCCCCCCACATTTTGTCGATTTGGCAACAGTGGACTCCAACCATTAAATCCATTTAGAGAAACTCGCATCAAAACTATGAACACAGACCCCCTTAATGATGTCATAAGCGAAAGGTCCAAGTCATCAAATCTTCTAACTTCCCTCCACCCTTGGATTGTTTAGGGTCCAATTATTACCCACCCCAAATATATCCAAATGTTTATATCAAAAAATCATCGTAAGATTTGCAATTTTTATATAATGTAAAAAACTTAAAAAAAAAAATAATAATAATAATATGAACGAAAAAACATAAGAAATTTAATAAGAGAAATACTTGACCAACATTAACACGAAAACTAAATAAAACACTAGTTTTCCCTTCTTCATCACATGCTCCACACAGAGCAACGTGAAAATTTCAACCTACCCCTTACTAAACAAAAATCCCAGAATTATTTTGCAACTTAACCGTGAAGTCACTTAAAGCTTAGGAAGGGCATACAATCAGATGCAATTTCTCATCATTTAAAAATAATTTATATAAATAATATCAATATTGTTGAGATTTATTAAATCATATAAATAATTTTTAATGTAACATTTATGAAGTTGATAAAGACACGGAAGTTGGAATTAAATCACGAACGCGTGGAGGATAGATCATGGATTATGGCAACACTGTCGAAGACCGTAAACATATCATCTCAACCTATAATTATATTCGGCTTTATTAATATGCATTAAAAACCTTATGAACTCCATAAATACACCCTATACTTGGTGATACAAATAGTTACGGGGCTTCCCATGTAGGGGTCAAATAGCGAGGATGGTGTCTCTTCCAATAAGTTTAGATAGAATATTGTTTAAAAAAATAACAAAAATCTCTATACCTAATATTTCTTAAACACTGGAAAAAAAAATCAACTGACTATTATCCAAACAAGGCAAGAGTTAACAGCGTTGGTTGGCTACATGTGTCTCGATAGTTATTTAATACACATTATTATTTTTTATTTATCTATCACTGCACGCGCGTGTTAAACAATTATCAAAAACACATATAACCAGAAATTTAATGCCAATAATAAGCCCATTAGCTCTTGCCTCACAACAATACATGGATGCTAGATGTCCCCACGGACTTAATAAATAAATATCGAACGCACATGAATGACGGTGTTATTTACCAAATGCGGTGAAATATAACGAGGAAAAAATGGTGAAACGTGATAAAGAAATTTCGGCTAATCCATTTATTTTCGAATTTTGAAGGTGACATAAATTCACATACGCCCAAGACCCCAGAAAAAGACGAAGAAGTTCATCTCATCGCAAACGAATGAGAGTGTCGGCGTGGATGATGTGCGTGCTCTCAGGGACCCTGACGACATAAGAAAAGACGTTCCCTAATGAAATTCAACATGCCACTCCCACGTTATTTGTTCAGCGAAAGTTTCGGACACTTTCAAAATTCAGAAAGTTATAGGTTACCTCTCCCAAAGTTATAGCTTACAGCTACCATTTCCAAAACTGGACCATGCCACTCCCACGTTATTTGTTCAGCGAAAGTTTCGGACACTTCCAAAATTCAGAAAGTTATAGCTTACAGCGACCATTTCCAAGACGGGACCTCCCCTTGCTCCTGCTTCTTGGACGGAGATATTAAGTGTCCACCTGTTGTTTTTCTCAGATTCTACTAAAACCGTGATAATTAATTATGGTCCAAAGTCACTAAATATCTCTCGACATGGTTTGTGTGAGAAAATGGAAGAAGTTTTGGTTGGAAATCAACTGTGGGTTTTGAAATCGGATCATAAGCCAATTTATTTATGTTTCTATTTGATTGGAAAAAAACAATCAGAGTCAAAAATTCAGCATGTCCAACAAAATTTCCCACAAGGCAGAATTCTTTTGATGCCAGAAAATTGTAATACCTTCAAAATGACGCTAAAGAGGCTCTTTGAAAAGGAGAAAATTACAATTCACAGCCTTCATAGCCATGAATTAACACATTTAATTCAATACGCACTTGCAAAGTGCAAAAGAACAAAAATTAAGAACTCTGAAACAAATTGCTTTCAGGTTAATGCTTGGTTTGACAAGGAATACAAAAAAGCAAGGATAATGTAGAAAGAGTCAAACAAGGATAACATAAATCTCAAATCGTACAAGCAGTGATTAAGTAAGAAAAACGCTGATTTCATGGTTCCAAGTAGGGAAGAACTAATCTTCCTTGGGAAAAGTAATCCCAAATTATTTTGGAAATAGCTCCAACTGAAAAAGATACAAATTGGAAATAATATTACAACGTCTAAATGGTTTGACTATGTAAGACAACTCTATGAGTAGGTTCCCAAGGTTGACCCTCCCCCCTTGGTCAACACTGATACTGAACTCTTTACAGTACAAGAGGTAGAGATGGGTATCAAGAAGTTGGGTGTTGGAAAAGCAAAAGACTTAGCTGAACTCCAAGCAGAATATCTAAAGTGGGGCTCAGAGATTCTTGCACCTCACATTACAAAAATCTTCAACAACATCATACAACAAGGGCTCCCCATAGATTGGTCAACTAGTCTAGCAATACCTCTTTTCGAGAGTGGTGATGTCAATAATCCCTCCAATTATAGCACCATCATGAGAAACCCTTTGTTTGCAAAACTATTTGGAAGCATGGTAGAAAATAAAATTAGCAAGTGGGCAGAAGAAAGAGATGAGCGTGCTAAAAGGAAAGCATGTTTTAGACTTAAACATTCCACAGTTGATCATTGAATAACGTTAAGGCACATCATTGAAAAAGTTTGGGAGAAAAATAAAGAAGTCTTTTGTTGCTTTGTTGATTTCATAAAAGCATTTGACTCGGTTCCTAGGGATAAACTTTGGCAGAGAATGGAGGAACTTGGGGTTCCTAAACATTTGAGAGCAGTTGTGCATAGGCTATATGAAGATGTGAAAGTCAAAATTAGAACTTTAGAAGCGATATCGGGGTCAAATAAGGTTGCCCACTGTCTCTTACCATTTTTGGTTTATATATCGACAAGCTTGAGTGGTTAAATTCGCAAGGAGGTGCTGGTATCTATTTGTGCAAGTTTGTTATAAGGCTTCTTTTGTATGCAGATGACCTTATTCTGATTGCTAAATCAGCTCTTGCTTTGTAAGAGCACTTACTATCCCTTGAGAATTTTTGTAGAAGTGTGGGGATGCAAGTCAATATTAGCAAAACGAAAGTAGTGGTCTTCTCTAAGAAAAGAAAACATAACCAGCATAAGTTCTACTTTGAAAACAACATTCTGGAAGAAGTTGGGAATTACAAATACCTCGAGATTGACTTCAACAAAAATCTAAGTTGGAGTTGTTGTAGAAAAAAAAGAACTTTGGTGGGTTGGAAAGCATTTTATGCTTTCAAAATAGGTGTGAAGAGGCAGTGTTATGGGACTCAAAGACCACTCAAACCCTTTTTGGGCTTCTAGTGATTCTGGTGATTCTCTATGGTTGTGAACTGTGGGCTAGCAGTACCTCCAACATGCAGTGGAAACAAATTGAGAAAATTCAGAAGCATTTTATTACAAACAAATTTAAGATTAAACGTGCAGTTCCTTATGATATCTTGTTAAGTGAAACAGGGACTGCTCCTATTGAAGCAATTGCTATGGTGTGAGTCATAAGGTATTTAAAAAAAAAATGAGCAAATGGAGGAAGGTAGATGGCCTAAGGTTGTCTTTAATGATAGATTGTGCAAGAGCAAACAAACTTAGATGCAACAAAATAACAAATGGTTTAGTAAATGGGGTATTTGCTTGAACGTGTGTCCCATAAACAACAAAGAGATAAAAGCGTACTTGGGATAAGGAGCTAGGAAGAAAGAAAAATTACTATATTGAAGTGTTTAATCCCACTTATAATCATCAACCAAAAGCATACATAGAGGCCAACATTTCTTGGAGAGCCAAAATTCTTATTGCTCAGTTAAGGACTAATTCTCATCAACTCCGTTGTGAAAAAAGGCATTGGAAAAGGCCAAAGGAAGTGTGGGAGGAAAGGGTATGCATTTTTTGTTCTTCCGGAAAAGTAAAAACAGAAAAACATTTCATTTTAGAATGCAAGGCCTTCAAAGACAACAGGGAAAGTTATGCAGATATGTTGGTAGCTAGCTCTTGGGATAATCTATTTAGCGAGGGGTTTGTCGAGAAGTTGGGAGCATTTATTGTGAAGCTTCACAAAAAAAGGGTCGAATACATCAAGCAGATGAAGAAGCAATCTGTTCCATAAGCTATCTTTAGCCTCGTGGACATTAAAATAATTTCTTTCTTCTTTCTTTCTTTCTTCTTCTAACACCACCTCACAACGACTAATTTGGTAATAATAGTTTCCTTGTCAAGAGATGCTAGGTACAATAGTGGAGACGTGGTTTTATTTGGTTAATTAAGTGATACATAATGAAAGAATCTAAAAAGTTATATATATATAGCTTTGTTCCGTAGTCATTTCCTCCTTAACCATTAAACCATATCCTTAGAACTTAAAAAAGAGGAGCTTTATGTCTATGCATATGCTATTTCAATTTCTGCAGTTTTCGTTTCAAAATGTAAGGATGCCAATTAGCGTTAATACATATAAATATGTATATTCAGGGGTTTACTCCGTTCAGAAGATATCATTTATTTGGGTGACCAAATAAAAGATGTCCATAATTTTTATTTGTCTTCTATATTGGGAATCCATAACACATGCATACCATGTGATTTTTTATTTAAAATCCTCGCAAAAATCAGGAGGTTTATTCTTATTGATTTGCATTTTGATTTTGCAGAGATCGAGAAAGCTTTTAGACATGGTATGCATGTGTTATGGATTAATAATAGTTATAGCTAGCCAAGAGTAACCAAGTTTTGTCATGTGGTTTAGACATTCCTGTATATTCATAGGACTGCTTTCTTTTCAGCCTCGGCCAAACTTTGAATTTTAGTAGGTCAACTAGTAATGTGCCAGTTCTACTTCTTATAATTTTGACATCATTTTTATCATATCTAATGCAGGAAAAACTTATGTAATCTTAAAATGTTGAATATGTGTTACAAGTTTGTTTTCTTATCAGTAACACAACGCCAAACTACATGTAATGTTTTCTTCATATAATGAATAAACTAATGTTTACACCAAAAAAAATATCAAAATAAATTTAAACTTATAAAATTAATAAGAGAAATGAATAAAATAGGAAAAAAACCCAAATAAAATAAAATATTAATAATAACAAGAATAAAAATTAAATATCCTAGAAAAAAATAAGAGTGAAAACCATTGAATACTAAATAGAGATGGAAAGAAAATTATATTGATTTTTTATAATTATTATTTTTTTATTTGTTAATGTAAGTATTATATTATTAGTTTGAGATATCTTATTCTTATTAGGTTGTAAAGCTATAGAGTATTTCTAGATGCAAACAATTAAAATAAATGATCATTTCAAATAAATTCCATTCTCTTAATTTAATATCTTCGTAGTTCCCCTTGGTAAGAGTGTGTTGTTTGGAATAGAGCTTCCACAATTTTAATTTAATTATTAATAGCTATTAGGTTGATGATAGAGATTTAACCTCTACATAATAATCTATGAGTAATAGTCACACATCAAAATTTGAGATTTATCTAAAAAATAATTATGGGCTTTTTCCCTTTAAATTAAATTGATTAAATAAAAATTAATGTCATATAAACATGAGTTAGGTTTTTTTGGGCATGTAGTATTGTTATGTCATGGTATTGGCATGACAAATCAAATTTATAGTTTAAGAATCTTTGTGATAAAATAGAGGTGAATTTCATGGTTAAGAATCTTATTACATGTTTTTTTTTTTTTTTTTTGGAAATGAGCTCCAAACTTAACTAGTTCGATGGGTGCAAAAAAATGAATTGCAAAAGCGAAAAGGTTATTTGATTTTGAATTTCATCACAAATTAATTTTATAATTAATAATAATAAATTTAACACAAATTATAATCTAGTTAATTTTTATGGTATTTTTTTTTTATTTTTTTTAAGTGAGGTGAATCTTATGATTGATAATCTTATTACATGGTTTTTTAAATGTATATAACTCTATATTAATTTTATAAATTTTTTTATATTGTTATAAAGTAGAATATATTTTGAAATAGAAAATTGTCAGTAAGGTTGTGATACAAGTAATTTCATTCATCAGATTCTGAAAATGAGGAAGAATATTCGAAGTGTATTTAAATGAACACGAATCACACAATGGATGTTATGAACACAATTATACCAGTTATATTGTTCTTTATATTAACGTTCTCCCTTCCGTACAATATTTTAAAAAGCCCAAAATTATGGTTCCCCTATTCCTACCCAAAATTGTGGTTCTCCTATTCCTAAACAGGGGATGTAGGGAATGCTTATTGACGCAAATATATCAATTATATTGTTATTTATATGGATTATGGTATTCATTTTATTGTTTTCTATTATTTATATTAATTATTTTGTTGTTTTCTATTATAGGTTTTAATTTATTATTATTTATTAATTAAAGAAAATTAAATTTTGTAGGATAAATTAGTTAATAAATAAATGTCTATTTTCTTTTATTAAATAAATTGGGAAAGGAATTTTAAAATTGAAGTTAAGTTGTTAAATTTAAAAATTTGAGTGCTTCAAAAGTTTCGAAGTGAAAAATCTATTATGCATTCAAAAACATATTATACATAATAAAAAATCACAATCTCATCAAAAATATATCACCAGAATCTTCAAATATATATATATATATATATATAATATATATATAAATAATATAACATCATTATATCCTATTAGTTAAAATACCCATTTATTGCTTTTTTTAATCCTATTAATAATATATTAATTTTACAATTATCCATTAACTGGTTCTATATTAACTAATGTAATCATTTTATTGTTCTCTATTATTTTTTTTGTTTTATGATATCTATTAATCTGAACGAATGATATAATATATACTATCTTATACTAATGGTATCTACTAACTTGTATTTAAAAAACGACATAATACAAATTAAAACAAAAATGTATGATACAAATGATAATATAAAAGCAAGAACAAGTGATAAGCTACATGATCTTTTTTTATTGAAGCACATGCCACGGGAAACAATCGTTTTCCCATCAAATAATGTTTTAATATGAATAATGTTTCAAACCCCCTTCAAGTTCTTTGAAAACAACCAAAGAATAGTCTTTGCAGCAGAAAAGTGGTTTCACGTTCTCAGTCTAGTTTTGATGGACCCAAGCCCTGAGGGCGGAAGCTAGGGCCAAAATCTGTTGAAACAACAAATAATTACACGCTATTGATAATAAAAAATCTTGACCTTAGTGAAGAACTCGTTCATCTTAAGCAAAGGGGTGACCAATGAATGCTCCACCACGAAAGCTTGTTTAAAAATAGAAAGAGCCTTTAATGGCTCAGAGCTAGACGCTAGCTTAAGGGTGTCCTTAAATGACAAGTGGTGACAAGTGATTAGATGTCGAGGATACCCCTTTCCTTTGGCACCACCACACAACCCTGCAATGAGAGAAATCATTGCATCCTTCTTAATGTTGACCTTCTTAAGATCCTCTATCAAAGTTAATTGCTTTCCCTAAAAAAGGAGTCACATTACACCCACGCAGGACTCCTGTCTTAGAGTGAATACTTGCAATGAGAGAGCAAACAATATCTCCCTCCTTGACCACGAAGCAATTGGTCTTCCTAGAAAAACCTTTAACAAAAATTGGGAAAGAATCATGATTTGAAGGTTTTGATTCCTATTAAGAGGGCCAACAACATGGGTCAGGACCCAAAGTGAACCTAAGCATTGGTACTGGCTGAGAATTTATGACAAACACTTTATCTGCAAACCCAAAATTCTTGTGAAAGACTATAAATAAGGGAGAAGGTGTTAAGCTCCATTAATTTTTTTACCAACTGCTGCCTACAGTTATGGAAGTAAACTGTAGTCTTTCCTTAATTTCTGGAAACCAACTGCAGTAATTTCCTTAAATTAAGGAAATGTTGCAGTTAATTAATTTTCTTGTTGGAAGCTTCTGAAGTGGTCCATTACTCCATCTGGAGTTCTCTACCTTGATCTATGGAACACCTGACACATAGCCATTAGAAGCTTGATGGAAGCTTGGCTATAAATTCATCTGTTTGGTCCCCAAGCTAGCATCTCAATCCCCTTCAGTTGTTTACACCATCTAGCTGAGAGAGCAGAGCTTGGAAGTGCCTTCAGACTTTCTGTATTCTTTTCTTTTGCTTGGATTGAAGCTGGAGTGCTGTTTCAGTAAAGAAAAAGTGGACTGTGGTTTGCAGCAAGAGCATTATCAATGGCTAGAGGTAATTTATTTATCCTAAGCATTAAAGTTTCATTTTTAGATTCTTTAAAGTATTCAGATTCCGCATATAGAATCATTGTTGTAATTCTTACATTGGTATCAGAGCTCGTACATTTATCTCCGCCTTGTCTTTGGTATGCTTTCCAAATCAACTCCTCCCAGTGGTGTGTGCATGTAAAGTGAATGGGAAGTTGAAATGTTATTTCACTTCCAGTCCGTAAGTAGATTAACGATTCCTCTTGTAGATAGTGGGAAAGGAAAACTAGACCATCAATATAAATCTTTAAAATCATTGCCATGCGATGAATTTGACAACAAGGTAGCCTGAATATTCAAGAAATTAAGTATGCTGAAGCACCTAGAATAATACATCAGTGGATTGAAAGAATCTGGTCAATTTAACAACTAATTCGGGTTTTGGCTTACCTGGTTATAGCTTGATTTCTCAAATTAGGAATAATAAGAACATTAAACCAGTTACGATATCTTTAGGAATATGTTGTAACTTGCATGAAATATATATATATATTATACATATCACTATATAACGAATAATCTATTCCTCGTGATTGAATAATATTAGGGTTTCTGAGTTTTTGGCACCTGATTAATTCTTCAATATTTAGTTATTAAGCAATTGCTGATTTGAACATTAAGTTATTCCACCTGTGTAGTATAGAGCTTGCATTTGCATTCGTGGCATTTTCCGCCATCGCGAGTGCTAAATTTCAACCACGTCCATGAAATTCTGAGCTGTGAACGAGCTCTCGTTATTGCTTCTGTTTGGCTCAGATCTATCAGATTCCGCAAGTTTTATGTGATTTAATGGGGGCTTTAACGTTACAGAAGGATCCACAGGCTCACTTTGACGCCATGGTGGGGAATTCGTAAAACTCTTTGAATTTACAATGCTTTTGTTGTTTTTAAAATAAACTGATTTCCCAGATCCAGACACCGAAGAACCACAAGTTTTCCAAATTTGATTATGTGAAGTTTAAAATATAGAGATCAATGGAAAATTACCTATTTTCCAGTCTGTCTATGTTTAAAAAAATGCTGTAAAAAGTATGTTTTCTATACAGGAATCCATTGTTCATATGATAGTATGCTTGATTTGAAGAATTTAAATATCCAATGCAATGGTTTTTTGCAAATTATATTGATTCAGAGATTTTTTATTTTATTTTTTATTCCATGTTTATTTCGCATGAAGTTCAGATTTAACATTATTGAAATTTAATTGTTAATTAGAAGAATTGTTATATCATCTTACATTTTTGTGCTCATATTTAATTTGCATAAAGTAGTGCTTTAATTTATTTTTATTTTTATTTTTATTTATCTTGTGAGAAAAATAGCTTGTTTGCTGGTCTATTTTTGTTTGTTTTATAAACTTAAGGATGGAGCCTGAAGTCAAGCCAGCTAGCCTTCGAACTGCATTTGCTATGCAAGTGCAAAGTAGATCAATGCTGCTTCAGTCAATCTCCGGGTTTTGTTTATAAATTGAACAATCGATTTGCAGTCATTTACGGTAATGCTGTCTGCTTTAACTTTAATTTTGATTTTGTGAAGAATTATTACTGTTGTTTACCGTAATGCTGACATTTATGGCAGTCATTTACGTTATATGGAGTTTATTTAAAATGTCAATTTGACTTACTTCTTTCAGTAAACATTATTTTTACTGGTTAAATTTTTGTTTATGCCATTTATGTAAAGAATAATGTCTAGTGATCCATATAATTTTAATTAATTAGAGAATAGCCACAGCATCTTTAATTAAATAAAATTATATATTTAGATTGGTTAGATCACATAAAGATTATTTAGACATTAAATTGTAATTAATTAGACTAAATATAATAAATTTTATTCCACAGAAATTTTTATTATATTTATGTAATTAATTAAGATAAAATTTCATAACCTACCCACAGGAGTTATGAATTAATAGTTTTATCATAAAGTTCAAAACAATGAATAATTGAATTTGGTTGAATTAAAAATTTTGCCCACAGTCAATTTTTATGTCATTAGATTCAATTCTGAGCATGATTTACATTGGTAAAACATGAAATTTTATTAAGCCTCAATTTTATCGGATGTCTCGGAATGAATAATTGAATCTGCTTGAATTAAAAATTTTGCCCACAAGCAATTTTTATGTCATTAGATTCAATTCTAAGCATGATTTACATTGGTAAAACATTAAGCCTCAATTTTATCGGATGTCTCCAAATGAATAATTGAATATGCTTGAATTAAAAAATTTCCCCACACACAATTTTTATGTCATTAGATTCAATTCTGAGCATGATTTACATTGGTAAAACATGAAATTTTATTAAGCCTCAATTTTAAGTTTCTTGAAAATGACTTGATCAGTGGGAGCGATCAAACCAGAAACATAGTTTTTGAGAAAGATCATTCAGAGTCTCACACTTCCACTATGGAAGCCGAGTTTGTCTCCTATTTTGAGGCTACTGTACATGGTGTATGGCTTAAGAGTTTCATTTTGGGCTTAGAATTATGGATTCTATCTCTAAGCCATTGAGAATATATTGTGATAATTCAGCTGCTGTTTTTATGGCTAAAAACAACAAAAGTGGGAGTCGAAATAAACACATCGACATTAAGTATTTAGCTATAAGGGAACGTGTTAAAGAAAAGAAAGTGGTCATTGAGCATGTTAGCACTGAATTGATGATCGTTGATCCTTTGACTAAGGGCATGCCACCATTTAAATTCAAGGATCATGTAATGAATATGGGACTTGGTTCCATTATGAAGTTTCTCATTGTATGGACAATGTTACTTTAATGAAATTCTTAATTATTGTTATGTTTTTTCTCATATTTATGTGCACCTTAAGTTGATTTGAGAAAATTCATTTAAGAAGGACCAAGAATAAACATAAGGTTTATTCATTAAAAAATTGTTGGCACATAAATTATAATAAGATACATAGTAATACATGGAAGATAACACTCGTCATTAGAGGACTTATCGCCATGATTCATGTATCTATTACTTAATACAGATTGTCAATGGTTTTAAGTTGAGACATTAAGTTTGGAAGTATGGACCAAGTGGGAGAATGTTAAGCTCCATTAAGTTCTTCCAACTATAACCTACAGTTATGGAACTGAACTGCAGTCTTTCCTTAATTTTTGGAAACCAACTGCAGTAATTTCCTCAAATTAAGGAAATCAACTGCAGTTAGTTAATTTTGTGGTTTGAGCTTCTGAAGTGGTCCATTACTCCATCTGGAGTTCTCTGCCTTGATTTGTGGAACAACTGACACATAGCCATTAGAAGCTTGATGGAAGCTTGGCTATAAATTCATCTCATTGGTCCCCAAGCTAGCATCTCAATCCTCTTCAGTTGTTTACACCATCTAGCTGAGAGAGCATATCTTGGAAGTGCCTTCAGATTTTCTGTGATTTTATTTTGCTTGGATTGAAGCTGGAGTGCTGTTGAAGTGAAGAAGCAAGTGGACTGTGCAGCAAGACCGTCATCAATGGCTGGAGGTATTCTTGATTCTTGTATTCCTGGACAACTAAAGTTTAACTTTGAGATTCTTTAAATGATTTAGAATCGCTGTTGCAAATTTTGCTAACAATTGTCGAAGAGGTCCTCTTTCGTGCAAATTTTGCTAACAATTGTCTAAGAGGTCCTCTTTCGTGCAGCAAAGAAAGCTGGTAAGGAAATTTAAATGCTTGGAAAAAGCTTGAAATAAAATTATTTCAGTACTGCTATACGGTGTACTTGTCTTTCTGAAGTATTCAACTGGCACCTGGATGCAAGGATGGATTTCCATGAGCTTTTAGGTATACCTCAAGGAGATCGCCGCAAATCTCATGACGATGTTTCTGTGAGTATCATTTCTTTCTAAGGAAGAATAGGGAGATCACAGGTGTAAATAATGTCAGAGCACTAGAGAATTAGGTGCTCCCACATAAGAGTTTATTCTGTTTTTTTTCAAATTCCCTGGTTTATGTGATGGTCATTTCTTTCTAACGAAGAAGAGGGAGATCACAAGTGTAAATAATGTCGGAGCCCTAGAGAATTAGGTGCTCCCACATAAGAGTTGAGTCTTTTGTTTTTTTTTTCAAATTTCCCTGTGTACCATATTTTGAAGCTGAGAGTAGGCAAGGCATATTTACATGTTTATGCGGCCATTAATGCAAAGGGCCGTATATGGGCGCAGCCTAATAATGTACTTATTTAAATTCAACTCCTGTATTTATGGCTCTACAGATTTGTAAATATTGGCTGCCCAGAGATAGCTGGTAAAGGCCTCTATAGTTGCATTTAATGAAAATGGAATGCTAATGCTATAAATATTCATCTCTGAAATTTTGCCCTTATTTTGCAATGTTGTTGTTGATAGCTTGGTTTCTTTCTTCCATGGATGTTACATGGAAAGTAACACCCTTTTAAAATGATTCAACAGCCTACTTTTCAATTCCACTGGCAAATTACAAATTGCAACAAAATAGTTGAACGATTTAAGCTCTCAATAACCATATCTAATGAATTAACTAACAATGGTGGCAGGAATCAACTAACATTTGAAGCCTTTAATTAAGAAGAAAACTTTCCCTTTTGTTCACTCATCTTCAGGTTTTTTAGTCTAGATAATGAAACACAAATCTCTAAAACAATTAACTACATGCATATACTCTTTATCATGAATCTCTCATTGTTTTCAAGGTGATATGAATAATGACATACCGAGTATATTCCTGAGCGATGGTCTGACTTGTCCATTGGAAATCCATATATGAAAAAAATACAAAAACATAACAACATTTGCCACCTTCAGGTGCATTACATCATTTTCTTTCATTTTTGTTTCGGGAAGAGGCTTCAACGCCAAGGCTCTGTATTATAGCCTGTGCCCCCGGTTTTCAATATTTAATACACGACACTGTAAAGCCTGGTATCATCTCCAAATACGCCATCAAGGATTAATTATTTACAGTAAATATAAATGATTTGATTGGGAGGAGGAATGGTAGATAATTAATTATTTACAGTAAATATAAATGATTTGATTGGGAGGGAGGAATGGTAGATATAAATTTCGTTGGTTGAACATTCATCATTTCCTCTTTGGATTCAGATACCATTCTTTTATTGTATCGAATTATATCTTTACATTATGTTTTCTTTTTTGTCCATTAAATTTTTATTTTCTATTGTAGATGTTTATAATCACCCCAGGAATGTGTAATATTTTGCAGCTGAAGGTCTCTGATTGCCATTTGGTCTTCAATGTTTTTTGAGAAACCTGATTTAATTTCACTGCATCATTTTGTTTAAAATAATTTCATAAAACCATGAACATATTTTTTCTTTTTAATTAGCCATTTGAAAATTGTATTTAATCCATATATATGAGCATTTATTTCCGAGTTTTTACAAGGAAAAATATTTTTTTTAGTTTTATTACTAATTTAAAAATATAGGATTATAATAATTCTGTTTTTAGTGAGTTTGGTGGGCTTCTCTTCCAAGCTTTGAGCATAGGAATTAAAATCTTAAATCAAATAAATATTTGTTCTTTAGGTCCGATAGGCCAATATTTGGGTCTCATGGACGAACACATATAAATTATTTATTATAGTATTATATATTATATTTTATATTTTAAATTTTAATTAAAATGAATAATTATTTTATTTTTATTAAATTGATTATTTTTTCCTATATATATAAAAATAATATTTATATTTTATACATATTCTTATATTTTGAAATAAAGTTAATTTTTTTTACACTTTTCTAATTTCAATTTCATTAAAATAAAATAAAACAATTATCATTTTTATAAAAATAATGTGAATTTTCTTCATTTATATGTTATTTTAAACTTAAATATAAATCTTGAAATTTCTTATTATATTCTATAAATATTTTTTACTTAAATTCAAGTTGTATATATAATTTATATTAATTCTTTTAACAAGTTTACTCAATTCAATTCACATAGGTATTTTTTTAAAATTATTTTCTTTCCTTATATTTTGTAAATAAATTATTATTTCTTTAACAATTCAAATTTAAACCTCTTTTATAATTACATTTTTAAGCTTTCACTAGTCTTTAAAAATTCTTTACTTTACAAATCCCATGAACTTTGATATTTGCTTTATTATAATCTAATTAATTAACATTTTAAAATATTTATCTTTTTTTATCTATGTTATAAATTTCTTTAATTTTATAAATGATAAATGACATAATTTAAATTTAAATAAAATGTTACATTTCTTTGTATCTATTTCTCTCCCTCTATATATATATTTTCAAAACATAATCAACCTAATCCATATTCATTTGTTTTATAATAATATTTTAAACATAATCAACTTCAAAAAATTATATTACATATTTCAAACCATGTTCGAATTTATTATTGTTTTCTAATAAATTTTAATAATCCAAAAAAAATCATAAAAATACTAAACTTATCATAGATAAATTATGTTTATGTTACATTTTATCTATTAATATATTTGATCATTACTTAAAATCAAAAATTATCTTCTTCTATATTTTTTTACTAAACATTATATTATTATTATATAAATAATTTAAAACTATTTAATTTAATTTTGTTTGAAATATCTCTTAATTTAAAAAATAATAATCTCATCATTACATTCCTATCAGATACTTTATTATATATATAAATTAAAACTATTTAATTAAATTTATTTGATATCTCTTTAATTTTAATAATAAATCTCATCATTTACATTCCTATCAAATACTTATATGTATCTATATAAATTGCATTATATTGAAAACTTAAATCATATATAACATTTTGCAATCTAAAATGAAAATAATTTTAAGGAATTCTCAAGCCATATTTCTTATCAATATAAATGACATTATTATTTTTTTCTTTCCAACTTAACTCTTCTGGTTATGGTTATATATAAAGTGTAACATAATCTATTCTCTAGTCAATAAGGAAAAAAATTCTCCAAACCAAATATCACAAAATCACCTTCAATTTACTCTATAAATTAAGATGATAAATGAGAAACTCCTGATTTGATTTATATGAGTCCCTACTAAGTGTTGAATGGCTGCCCACAATTCATGATTAAATAAAGTAATCTAATTTTCAATTCGATTAATACTATATAAAATTGTATTTATTTATTTTTAAATAATTAAATATGATTTATTATATAAAAGAATATGTTTAATGTATTCCATTAATATTGATGATCTTAATAACACGCCCTGGATGAAACCCTCTTCGCCACGCCTCTATAACTCCTGGTAACGCATGGCGTGGGCCCCCCTCCCCTCGCCGCGACAAGTTCCCAGCCTTTCAGACGCTTGTCTCCTTCCTCACACAGAAGAAGAGGACTAGTGACCCTCACTACCCCTTTGTGAAAAGAGCTGAAATTGTTCCATCAGTCGCTCTTACTCCTCTCTTTTGCATATTGACCTTGGCCTACACAGATCAGCCCTGGTGGGGAAGTTTATGGGAACCTGGCCTTCTGTCACAACCCTCTATACCTAAAGTTTATATATATAAAAAAAAAATTTATTATACCCCTGATTCTTACCCAACACCGGATCAAAGGTATAAATTATCATGGTAACGTGACTTGTTATATAACGTTGGTTTATTTAATACATAACTACAATTATCATAATTAATACCAGGACTATATAATGTTTAAGTTAGCGGTCCATAACATTAATCCACCTTACGCTTCATTGTTGTATTAACAAATACATGACACCTGGCTCACGGTTCAGTCATCCACTTGCGGTAGCTGGGGCATTTATTGTAACAGCGTGGCTACCATTTCCTCGGGATCGTCATTGCAATGGACGGCCGTGATCGCTCTCAACGATCGGACGGTGGAGAGCTTAAGGGTTTTGGCGGCATTGTATTTAGGGTTTACATCCAGAAGTTTCGGGTCATTTGTCATTGTTCTGGTCTCCGAGAGCGGCTTCTTGCTCCGGTGTCTGCCATAGCCCTTTTGATCCGGTCTCCGCCATTGTTAACTCTACAGTCCTCAAACTATTGTTGGCGGCGAGCTCTATTGATGTCTTCATTCGGCGCATCCATGGATGGTAGGTAATCCTTTGCTGCGGTTTTACAGTAACCCTATTTCCTCTGCATTTATATGGGTTGATAATCCGTTGTTTGTTGCTGGCAGGTACCGGTGCTTTGCGTGATGATGGCAGATACAACGATGGTGCAGAGGTTTTTGCTCCACTTAACTGACCAGGTAAGTTCCCTATGCTCATGGCCTCCCGTCAATAGTTATTGATATGATTGTCGCCTTATGCTATTCTTTCCTGTCAGAACTGTTGCTAAACCTGCTATTCGAAGGCGTATGGCAGTTGTCTCCTTTTGCACTTGATTTCCTCCGGAATACGATGATTTAGTTACAGGCTCCTAGGGTTATAGGTTGTCCTGAGTTTTAATGTACGAGCCGAGTTATCCTCGAGCAACTCTGATACTGTTTTAATTATTCAGTCCTCAGTTGATTTGTATATAATGGTTTCGTTCACTGTAATTACAGTTTGACATATTTTGTGGGTTTTTTGGATTATTCCCGACTTGGTCGGTATCGTACCATGATGGTTTTCCCTGTACTTATTATCCAGTAATATATGAGTTTTCATGATTTAAATGACAGGGTTTGTCTCTATACTTTCGAATGTTAATGATTGTAATAATATATGTCTTTTACTTCACCTGTATGGATTTTTTTATGATTATTATCAGTCCTGCATTATTCGACCGTCGGCCTGCTCATGATTTCATGGTATAAAAGTTCGATTCGTACTTAAAATATTCGGTTGATGACTCCTCTCTTTAAGGTTAGCTCATGATACCATTAATCTGGTTTTTACGAGCTTTTACTGTATAATGTTTTCTGGGTTTTTGAGAAAAGGCCAGTTTGACCGGGAAATGATAATGCATTCTGTCGTTACTCATATTATTACGGTATATGCAGGGTTTTGGTTCCAAGCTATTTTATTTAATCATCTTTTCTTTTGTTTAACGAGTAACCCTCTGAATGCTTACTCCAGCACATAGATTTCGGTATTTAGACCTCGGCATCTTGCTGTAGCTTTGCCACTACCAGGTGATATCCACCTGTGCATATTGCCCGGACCGCAACTTATTTACTGTTGAGGTCCTATGCTTATATTATATCATGACTCTTTTCTTTATGTATTACTGAATGGTTTACCTGAACTGGTTTAGCGAAACTATCGCTATCAGGATATGTCTATTATTTGTTAATAGTACTTATGCGAATTATACCATTTGATAATTCTTTGGTTTATATATTGTTATTTGTTCGTATTTGTCACTTACCGACTTCCGCCTGGTAATACGAGGGTTTCTGTTCAGGTTCAACCGACAGTTAACCGTTACGATTATTTTGATGCTCTGCCTCTAATACAGAGATGGGTTATCTGCATTCTTGATGTATATTAAACATTTTCAGACAGACTTTGTTCTATTGATTGCTAACCTTATTATTGTTCTTCCCATGAACCATAGTCTGCGTGATTGTTTATCTAATTCTGTCTTTTATATATGATGCTGTACAGGATTAAATCTACACAGTCTTTAGTTAACTACCTTTCTTGTTTATGATTCACATTAGTATATGATTCACATTAGTGTAAGGACAGAGTATATTGTACAGGTTCTGTATAGACTTTCAATACCAGTTTTTTTATCTTTCTTTTTGTTATGTATCTGATCTACAGAGTAATATAAATGACAGTAATACCTTTAATAAATTCAAGTACTGCCTCACAGTGTAATTAAGATTAAAATAATCATAAACAAACTATTAATACTGTCATCGATACCCAATCTTTGGGTCTTGCAGAATCGAAATACTTACATGTATCTCTGTTGCTTCCTTCCACCCTTCTACCACCCGTAGAAGGCTATTTGATGCTTGATATCCTCCCAGCCATGAGACCAGTTGTCTGTACTGCGTCTCTCCCCCAAGCGATCCCTTGCTGGCCACTGCCTCTGCAATAGGGAGCACAATTGTGCCTGTGCTATCTGGTCCTCACCAGACGTAGCACTTCTCTCTTTTTGCTCAGTGCCTTCTTTTCCTTTATTTTCCTGCTTGTTCCAAAAACAACCCAGGTCTTTTCTCCTTTCCCCTCTTCTAAGGAGAAGAGAAAACAGTTAGGGTTTCCCCCTAGTGTACTGGCAACAGTTTTTCCTTTCATTCTCATGCATAAAGAGAGAAATAACTTTCCTCATGAAATTATCATGCACACATAATTATGCATTTCATATTATTTAATTTTAAACATATAATATTTCCATCACTTCAAGAAAATAGTAATTTCTGTTTTATCTTTAACCACAGAGTAAATAAGTAATTTATTTACGTAAAATATTTGGTCATTACATCTCCTCCCCCTGAGATTGGACACCGTCTCGGTGTCTCTCAGAACCGAACAAACCTGGATAGGTTCTCCTCATTAATTCCTCATCTTCCCAAGTGGCCTCGTCAGGCCCAAAATGTCGCCATTGAACCTTAAGTTGGGTAATAACTCGTTTCCACAGCTGCACTTCTCTCTGGTCGAGAATGCTCAGCGGTTCGACCAGAACTTCTCCTTCCGGTTCGACCTGCAATACACAATTTGTAAGTTAGTTTTCTCCTTTTCATGTGCAATTCTTGCGGAATTTATCATAACTCATACCCACCTGAATCTCTTGCCATCGAATCACATGCCTAGGGTCATACACATACTTCTTTAGGACAGAAACATGAAATACGTTATGAACTCGGATGTGACTTGGCAGGGCCAGTTGATAAGCTACTGGTCCGACCCTTGCCAAAATTTGGAAGGGTCCACAATACCGTGGTGCCAGTTTGGCGCATCCGCTCCACTGCAAGGTACTACTTTTGGCCTGAATCCGAATATACACATGGTCCCCAATCTGAAATTCCTTAAATCTCCTTTTTCGATCAGCGAAGTTCTTCTGCCTATCCTGGGCAGCTTTCAAGTTGACATGTACCCTCTTCACCATATCCTCCATTTCTTTTAGCATT
>APFE030248065.1:0-42848 GCA_000404065.3 Pinus taeda
TTTGGTTTGTTTGTCACTAGAGAGTCTTAGACTCCTAGGGAGGTTAGATTTGTCCGCAAATATAACTCTTTCCGCATGACATGACTTGCAGTGACTAGACTCATGCCCCAAGCATGAATAGCAGCGGCTGAAGGTCCATCTCCAACATGTCGAGCAGAGGTTGAAGACTCATCTTCCACATGACAAGCAGAGGTTGAAGATGAAGTGCTAGTATGACTTGCAGTGACTAGACTTATGCCCCCAGCATGACTTGCAGTGGCTGAAGGCTCATCTCCAACATGACTAACAGAGGTTGAGGATGAAGGGATAGAATTATTCTTCTTCTTTGACTTCCTCTTTCTCCTCCTTTTAGATTTATTATTACAAGATGGAGGAGAAAAAGGAATCCCAGATTTCTCTTTGAAAGAAGATGAACAATTAGCGCCAAAGTGATGCCCTTGAAATAAAGCATTCAACTGAGAGGCTTCAAGAGCATTCAGAATATTCAGAGTGGACCACAGCGAAACGGGCAGTCCAACATTCAACCTAGGAATATTCAAAGTGGCCATCAAGGGAGTACCAATGTTTCCAAAGAAAGTAAAATCACAAGGATCCCCTTTCGGAAGGGTACCTTGGTTGGTTTCCACAGGAATATTGGCCATATCTAACTGATTCTCAAACACTTCCCTTACGGGAATGTAGAAATGACTTTTCAAGGAATATAAACACACAATCAAGACCTTTTTCCCTTGAGGAGGCAACTCCACAACTTCCGAAAGAATGACCAAAAGCCTTTCAAAATGGCAAAGTGGTAAACCAGTCACTTAGAACACAAAGTCCAAACATGACTGGACAAAAATACATAAAGCCAACTATATACAAGGATCAAAGAGCACTCACTAAAAAGTCCCTAAAAGAAGTCAGCCAGTTAAACAACTTCCAAGTATTTCCGCTCTGGGTGATGAGGACCAGACACCAAAATACAAGAAAGTGGAGTAAGGGGCCTTCCGAAGATAGTCTGGGATAATGACGGCCCAGTCCTACCAGCGAAGGTAATAGAGGAAGTTACGTTGACCTACTAACAACAGCCTGCACCAGTGCAAGCCCCCAAGCTTCGCAAGGGTGCCCTCCAGTAGTATCGTTGAGAGTGATGCGACGTCGACCACAGGTGCCATGGGATTCCCCTCCGCAGCCACCTATGTAGTTTCCTAGGAGTGGCAACTAAGGACACCAACTCGTCACAGAAGCCAGGCGGAACAGTCGTGAGGTAAGTTCGGACAAGTAGGAGAGGGGGTATCTCTCTTCCCTGTCTTCACAGACCCTCGTGCTTAACTTCCAGATCTGGAGCTTTCCTGGTCTTCCTAACGCTATTGTATTTTCTCTCTTTAATTAGACTCCTATGTTTTGACGTTTAATATGGCCTTGGAGAGTTAACTCTCCACTCGCATATTCCAAGGCCCTAAAATCCTAAAACTTGTTTGTGTATTTAACTTAAAAGAAAAAGTTCTAGTTGATTTTAATTAGCGCTTGATTTTAAGGGCTATTCTTTAAGTCAAAGGATGGTGGAAGTGAAACTTGATGATGTGTGTATGACTCAACCAAAAATCAAAGAAAAAGTAACTACATGAATGCAATCATTTATCTTTCGATGAAAATTAATCTTCTACATGGGTTGTAGGAAACACTTAGAAAGCAAAAAGTTTTTCTTTTCTTTTCTTGTAACACACTTCACACACGCAAAAACCAAAAGAATTGCTAATGCTTTAACGATGCAAACTAATGCAAAGTATAGTGAAGATGCAAGAATTCAAGATTTCTCTAAAGCAAGAAATGAAATTTGTTTTGTTTATCAAATTTCCTTTTGCCAATTACAATATTTAGATGGAATATGATATGCTACAATTCATTTCGTCTAAATACTAAAAACAAAACTCAAGATAACATAAAACACTTTCATTCACCAAAAGGAAACTAAATGAAAAGCAAGTTCAAGAAAGCAAAACAAAAACTTTTCAAAAAGTTCACTTCAAAGTAGCAACAAAAAAGTCTTTTTGAAAATGCTCTCAATAAAAAACTGACACTTTGTGATTGAAACAACAAGCAAGAAACACTTTTTGCAAGTTGACACCCTAAAAATAATGAAAACTCAAAAAAAAACAAATGTGTTTAAGAAAGCTTTTTAGCAATCGTAGGCAGCAAGGAAAGCTTTGGTAACAAAGACCAAAAAAAATCAAAAAGTTTCAAGAAAGTATCAAAATGACAACTTTGATGAAACAAAGAAGTAAATGGTCATAAAGATCAATTTCGTTAAGCAAACAAAAAGTCACCAAGAAGCAAAGTTGAACACAAAGATTGATAACAATCTTTCTGCTCTGATAACTTAGAGCAGCCAAGGTTCCAATCAAGAAATCTTGCGTGTTTTTAGTAAAAAGATGATGACGCTTGCATACACAAAACAAGACCAAAATTCCTTATAATTAGAGAGAAACTGGAGTAAGGATGCTCGCTGTAAAACAAAAAACTGATACTGACAAAGATGACTGTCTGAAACTGACTGAAAACACCAAACAAACTCCAGAGACAAAAAGATTTATAAATCCTAAAAGTTTCCAGGTATATGTGATTTTACTTAGTGCAGACTGCGTGTATACGTGACTGTTTCTGAGGAAACATGCGTATACGTGGGTTCACTTCATACAACAAGCGTTTATATGCTTCTGTAACTAAACAAAACAACATATATCTAATATTTCAGGAAAAATAAAAAAGAGACTCAAGAAACTGGTAAAACTCAGAAGTCAGAAACAGACCAGACAATAACAATAAACCAGCAAGCAACTGAGCCCTGATAGGCTTGAAAAACACCCAAACTAGGAACAAAAAGAGTGTTGTCCCCATACGAGTCACCAATTCTGTTGAGGGATTTTATCCCCTAGGGCTTTTGGGTGGAACCCTAGCAGACTAAAAGTTGTCTGAACAAAGAAACATGCACATACACAGTCATTATGCTAGAAAAAACTATTTCTAAAGTAAGAAGGATGTACCTCAAGTCCTACGTTCGGGTAGTTCCTCAAGGGTCCAAACCCTTCTTCACGTCCCCTTCACTCCTTTGCCCTGCAAAACCAACAATTCCAAAGAATGCAGTAGTATATGGACAAAGATTTATACAAAAATCATCTTTATGTTATACAAGAAAGGAGTTAGTTATAAACTTTTAGACATCCATTCATACATGAAATTCAAACATGAACATCATTAACATAAAGAAGAAGCATATCGGGAACAAGACGTGTTTCTTTATTAGACAAATAGAAAGTACAAACAAAGAGTAATATCACCTGAGCAACCTCTGCAGGCTCAAGCTCAGCTCCTTTCTGGATCCGTCCCGCCTCAAGCCTCTAGCATATCTCCTTCCAATACTCACTCCAAGATGTCATAACTAAGGGATGAACATCAAATCACAAGGAACAAGGGTTTCCTGTACAAAAGGGAAGTACAGAAGGCACAAGGGTCTTCAGACCTGATCAGGGGAAATCTCAGTTATATAACCTTTCTCTCTCTTCTCTCCTCCCTTAGGCCCTTCCTTTGGTGTCTTTTTATACCAATTCCAAAGTAGTTTTTTTAGTTAGGAATTGGTTGGGAACAGTTGAGGCCACGGGCACTAACAGGTGATCAGCAGGTAAAACCCGCGATCTCCGCCCGAAAATAAGGAGTTTTATATTTTTTTAAGTGTTTTAATACATATACGCGGGTTGGGTATATATGAACCCGCATATACACGCGTTTAACTCAGGGCAATGTCGCGTACAAGGAATAAAACATTGTTTTTTAGATTTTGGACCAGGTCTGGAAGGAGGGGTTTCCCTAGGCCATGAGTGCAACATCACAAACCATAATAGTGAGATTTGGAGCTATAACAAAAAACATATGTCCCTAATGAGCTGCTAGCTGAATGGTTTATTAAGTCATTGTTACCTTCTATTACAGAAGATGTGGCTAAAGGGGGGGTTGTCACTGAATAGCAAGTCATTCCTCATCCACAATATCTAGACTTGATCTATACTCAGTCTGGCACGCTCTATGACAAAATCCATGATGCTCCTAGACCAGAGTTTTCCATTCCTCCTCCTCCTAAATCAAACAAAGACTCTCATGCTAGCGATGGCGTGATAGGAACAACAAGCACGAAAACTACAAAGGCTACATCTAAGAAAGCCTGCACAGTTTCCGGTCAAAATGTAAACGAAGAACTTCTTGCCTCGGAGGTTAATGTCGTTTCGACCAACAAGGGAAAAGAACTGAAGCAGCCAGGGGGAAAGAAGAAAGGGAAAAGCAAAAAGAAGAAACAGGATGATTTGTCTCCTGAAAAATCTTCTACAAACCCTTACGGGAAAACGAAATCGCCTTCGCCATGTCAGATATGCGATGAGGATCATTGGACAAGAAATTCTCCACATAAAGCTAAGATTAAGAAGTTCTTTAGAAACTCAAAAAACTCAGCGATATTAACTGATCCGTTTCCAAACCGAGCGACAATACTTCCCCATCCCAAGTTCTTATGTTGTCCATTTCAAAACAGCAAAATGATGCTTTCATATCGACAAGGAATAAAGATTATAGGAATCCACAGATGTCAAACAACAAGGCTACTGATCAACCTAGTAGTTTGAAAAAAACTTCGACCGAAGTTGTGCCACCCATCATTCCTGAGCTAACGATAAATCCACCAAAGGGAGTAGTACACAAATCGACAATTAATCCTCGTGCCAAAGCAACACAAAATTATAATTTAGTAGAGGACCTGGCCCAATCGCCATCTGCTATGTCAACACTTGAAGTACTACAAAATTTCCCCTCCCAAAAGAAGGCTCTATTATCAATAATAGGTGGGATTGACCCAATGGATTCCAATCTATTGGCCTTTAATCATAAAGGATATGAACCTCAGTTACCAGTGCAACTCGCTTTCCTCATTCAAGTGAAATCCCTCAGCAAAACTATTCATCAAACAATTATTGATGAGGGGGAATCTACCTACATTATGTCAATGAGTTGTTGGAAAAATTTAGGATCACCACCCTTTTCAATATCATTAACGACATTAAAAGCATTTGATGGAAGAACATACACCCTGTATGGGATTTTAAGTAACTTGCAAGTAGAATTGGGGGGCAAAACAGTAGAAATTGATGTCGAAGTTATTGATGGAAACCTCGATTACAACATTCTACTGGAAAGGCCTTAGATTTATGCTATGGCCGTTGTTGTGTCAACATACTTCAGAAAGATTGCATTTCCTTTTCAAGGAGGAATTACAATCGTTGACCAACAAACCTTCCTCCCCAACAGTTCACAAGTTACGGGAAGCATCTTGATGATCCACGGAAGCTCTCAATCGCTTCAAAATATCGGAGTAGGCCTGCTAAAAGACCCTACGTTGATGGGTACTTTTTCCCTACCACCTCCAAACAATTTGGCGGAAGTGGCCACCATGGGAACCTACAATATGGTATCTTTTATTCAGAATATTTCCGAACATGATGTTAGCATGGATCATCACCCGGTATTGCCTCCAAGCCCAATAGAAATATTGTAGCAATCAATGTTCTCGGCCTAGGCAGCAAACCCAAATCAACGCTCATCGAGCATTTGGGTAGATAGGTATGAGGAATATGGTACCTCTTCAGATCCTTGGTCACATGTACGCTCTACAGATGAAGGAATTGTTCAGTCAATTATGATAGGAGAGGCACCATGAGAAGATTACCACCATCGTTCCCATCTTCTGGATTACAATGAAGATTACTCCAGTGACCTTAATCATCCCTCAGTTTTTTATATTCTATCAAATACTATAAATATGGTGGATTCTTAGCAAAATCTGTCCAATATTAAAGAAACTATCGCCATAAATATCTCGACCAAACCAGATGTTGTAGATAATATTCATGTCAGCAAATCTTGTTCTTCTTCAGAACTGGAAGTATATTACGGTCTCTTTCACAAGTTCAGAAATGTCTTTGCATTGTCATATGAAGAAATTCCAGGCATTGACTCGAGCATAGTTGAACATGAAATTAAGATGTATCTAGATGTCAAACTAGTACGACAACGGCTTCGGAAGGTGCACCCGAAGAAAGCCACTGCCATCAAGGTGGAAGTTGAAAAACTTCTCCATGCTAGTTTCATTTACGCAGTTCCTCTAACTGATTGGGTATCGAACATTGTTCCTGTGATGAAAAATCAAGGAATGATTAGAGTGTGCGTCGATTATAGGGATGTAAATCAAGCTTGTCCAAAGGATAACTACCCTACACCCTTCATCAACTAGATAATTTATGAATGCTCCAAATGCGAAATATTTTCCTGTATGGATGGATTTTTCTGCTATAGTCAAACAAATATCCACCCACAGGACTAGTCAAAGACTACATTTATTTTTCCATGGGGCACATTCGCATACCGTAAGCTACCATTTGGTTTAAAGAACAAAGGGACAAATTTTTAGAGGGCAATGAATTATCCCTTACATGACATCAAGAATATCGTTCAACCATATCTCAATGGTCTTAAGGCTCATTGGCGAAAGCATACTGGTCATCCTAGCATTTGAGAGCTATATTTCTACGTTTCCGACACTACAAGATATGACTCAATCCGCACAAGTGTGTGTTTTGTGTCGGTTCTAGTATTTTACTTGGCTTTGTGGTTTCAAAGGATGGGATTCATCTCGACCCATGTAAGGTTCAGGCAATCATCGATCTGCCTCCACCTTCAAATTTGCTTCAGATTCAGAAACTCCAAGGGAAGGAAAACTTTCTGAGGAGGTTCATTCCAAATTACCTCGAACTTGATAAAGGTTATACGCATCTATTGAAAAAGAAGTTCCCTTCAACTGGGATCAGATCGCGCAAGCTTCCTTTGAAGCTCTAAAGAATCCCTAATAAAGCATCTTTAATGTATGCTCCTAACTATCAAAAATACTTTAACCTATATCTAGTTGCAGCAAATACGACCATCGCAATGGTTTTAGTTCAAGAAGATAGTGGAATCGAACATCCTGTCTATTATTTAAGTAGAAACTTAAATGATACAAAAAGAAAGTACTCCTACGTTGAAAATCTGGCTCTCATAGCTGTTCAAGTAGTATATAGATTTCGACATTATATCCTCTTTCGTAAAACTACCATTTTGTTATATTGCAACCCCATGACTTACATCTTGTCACGACAATTGCTTGGGGGTAAATATTCGAAATGGATAGCTATTTTGCAAGATTTTGATCTGGAATTAATAAAATCCAAATCAAAGAAATCTCTAGTTTTCGTAGAGTTACTATATGACTTCCCATCATTGTCCAATGATTCAACATCCAAAGCAACAATCGTGGATGAATCCTTGTTTCTGATATTGTCAAGCGATCTGTGGTATGGAGATATAATCATTTATCTCCAAACCAAAACATATAGGCCTAATACCTCCCACTCAGAACAATGATGTACTCAATACCAAGCAAAAGACTACATGATCGTTAGTGATACACTTTACTGTCATGGTATGGATACAGTTCTGGGAAGGTGACTCACCCATGAGGAGGCCGAAAAAGTCTTAAATGATTGTTTTTTAGGTGCATGTGGGGGCATCAATTTGGTTATGCTATGACACAAAAGATTTTACAAGAAGGTTATTTCTAGCCATCAGTGTTTAAAGATTGCACAACCACAGTCAGAAGTTGCCATGCTTGTCAAATCTTCGACCACAAAACCAGAATACAACCCGAATTTCTGCATCTAGTAGTTTCTGTTGGGCCATTCACCAAATGGGGCATAGGTTTCATGACATATAACCCCACCTCAGCTGGGGGGCATGGATATATCATAGTCGCAGTTGACTATTTTACAAAATGGGCCGAGGCGATGCCTACATTGAACAACAATAGTGAAATGGCTGCTCTTTTCTTTTTCAATCATGTAGTCTCCAGATTTGGTGTTCCACAAGCTATAGTCACAGATCATGGATCACATTTCCATAATCACATGATGGTTGAATTGGCTGGAAAATTAGGATTGTTCCACGACAGCTCTACTCTGTATTATCTGCAAGCTAACGGGCAAGTTGAGGTGTTCAACAAAGTCCTGAAGCACATGCTGCAAAGGATGATTGGAGTCCATAAACGGAGCTAGCACCTAATCCTGTACTTGGCCTTGTGGGAAAACCAGACATCGATGAGAAATGCGACCGAATTTACACCCTTTCAGCTGGTGTATGGCCTGGAAGTAGTCTTACCAGTTCAGTGTGAAATTTCATCTCTTAAGCTCGCAGTCGACCTTCTCCCTGGAACTTTGGAGGAAGAGGCTCGTTTCTTGGAATTAATCTAAATGGATGAAACCCATCGTGATGCTGCCTTGACTAATGAAGCACATAAGAAACGAGTCAAGGCATAGTTTGACAAGAATATCAAACCCCATATCTTCTCAGAAGGCGACCTGGTCTTACTTTACGATCAGGAATCTGATAAATTGGGAGAAGGTAAGTTCCAGTGTTTGTGGATGGGTCCCTATATTGTTAAGCATGTATTAGAAAAAGGAGCCTACTAGCTAGTAGATTACGATGGGATTCCATTGTCGCAACCTCGAAATGGGTTGTACATTAAGTGTTACTATGCTTGACTAAGCGTAGTAATCTCTTCATGTGCTTTTGTTACATTTTTGTTTTCGTTAAGAGTGATCGTTTTGGTTTAGGTAATCCACTTTTGCATTTGTTGCGGATGTCAAACCTATTGGAATCATTTTTTGGATATGCTAATGGAGCGAGTTGTAGTACATGGAACCTATCTTCTGCAGCATGGGCCATCTTTGATCCAAGCAGTGAGTTAGTGAGTTTCAAAGGGGTATATATTGGTTGGTAAATAAACAACATCACTGAATATAGTGCATTGGTAGAGCTCTTCTCTGATGCCACCGCGCATGGCATACACCGACTGGTCATCAGGCTAGACTCACAACTTGTCATTCTACAGCTTAATGGCATCTATTCCGTTCGGAATCCAGCTATCTATCTATGTTCCTAAGGGTCAAGATTTTGGAAAGGTAGTTTGATTCTATTCAATATCAGCACATTTCTAGAAACTTAAAGAAATTAACTGACTCATTAGAAAATTATGTGTTAGATATACATTTGCAACATTTATAAAAGAAAATCATTTCATCAACATTTGCAACAAGATCAGATAACTTAACCAAAATAAAGCTCCAAAAATAAAAAAATATATATAACTGTTTATAATTTTTCACATAATGTTCTGTGTCCAGGACAAAATCAGTCATATGACCCAAAAACTCAAAAATGCAAGGAGGAACCCTAGATTAATGGTGCTGGTGATAAAAAGTCACCGCCTGTGCAATCATGCATAAGAGCCTAGTCCATCAGCTCAGTACGCCAGTGGTATGGCACTGTAATCTCAGAGGTAACTTGTCGGTCCTCACATCTGGGATACCGAGGGTGAGGCCCTCGATTTGATCCTGCAATACTGCAAGGGTCTTGGCTACATCCAGATTGCAAAGGACAACCCTCCCTACAGCCTCTCCCACTAGAACGACCGTTGCTACTCTCGGGCGCACTGCTGGTCGCATTGGTCTAACATCTGCACGGACACATGAGTTTTGATTAGTCTTTATAAACATTTAAAAAGCACCAGAACATTATAAAAGCAATAAACAGAGATATGGTTAGAGAATTTTACCTATGACACCCCACTGCTCGCCAACCGGCAGCACTAAATCTGGGTCACCCCGAAAATCCGTCCTAGCATATGGATACTCGACATAAACCATCTGCTAACGGTTGAACCACTCGAAGAAGGTATTAGAGAACAAAACCTGCTATTGACCAGCATGTCTAGCCATAAGGTCAACCCATCTCTGCATCTGTGGCTCAGTCGGTGGTGGCAAACTGAGTGAAATGTATTGTGGCTGCATCAAGGGATCTTCTCCAAGGCGAAAGTAGTCAAAATAGAACCATAGCCAAAGTCCTTGTATCTTCCATTTTTCACATTGGTAAGTTGTTCGTTTATGACTAGAAGTACTGCATCACACCAGTTGAATACCTTTGGTTCAAGGCATTCCAAGGCATACTGCATATAGGACCTGTTAGGTGAGTGAAGAGTCGCGCTGCCTTCCAATCTAGCAAAGTTGAATAAGATAGTCCTTTAGGACTGGTCAGTGACATCTCTAATATTGATCTTGTCATCCCTGCTCGGCTGAGATCCATCTCTACAATATCAGTGAATATAATTACTCATGGATTTTCCCCCACGCGCAGAACCTGATAGTGAGAGAGGGGCACCACACCTCGACAAACCGATCAAAATGTAGATGTCCTCAATAGTAAAAGGGATGGATTTGCCTCTAATCTGGAACACTTGGTTAGTAGGATCCCATGCATCGAGGAAATATTGCAACAAGTTGATTTGTTGCGTCATGCTAGATATGTGAAAGAACTTGAGCAAGCCACAGTTCCGCAATGCAATTACCGTACCCGGATCATGTAAGGAAACCATGTCCTCTTCTTCATTCTCATGTTCACACCACGTAATGACCATTTTTCTCCAATGAATCTCTGAAAAACAAACAAGAGAAGAATTAGGATCCTGCTTTGGTAAAAAACAAGCAAAATTTCCATGAAAAATCAATGCAAAGAGTTTCCTCCTTGCGCCCATCACACCCTAGGTGTGTACTGGGTAAGATGAATACTGACTGGCCAATGGCCAACCCAGTATGCATCACACCTTTCGATGTATACTAGGTGTGATGGGGAGAGAATGAAATATTCAAACCCCGGAGGCTCAGAAAAGTAGGAAAACATGCACAGAATCAGAAAAGGAAAGAATGCAATTGAAGAGTTCAGGTTTAGCTCCTACCTTATCTAGACAGGCCAAGAATCATCCACAGAATCTCTCGGAATCAGGTAGTGGTAATCAAGAGGGAAATGCACTTCCAGAGCTCCAACAATCCCAAATTTGAATGAAATGGTAAAATGAGAGGTAAAAACTACTTTTATGTTATTCCTCATGTAATTCAAGTAAGACGTTAGTTTTTTAACTCATTTTCTAAGCATGTATGTACATTTCTAATCAGTTTGATGGAGCAATTGAATAGGTAGTACGATCATCAAGAGAACATAGTGTTAATGGTGAATCGAACATCTCTGACAATTAGCATGCGTAGTTTTACGTGAAGTTTAAGCTCTTTAAGAAATAAACCTAGCAATGAGAATATGTTCCACCAGAGTTAAGCTCATTAAAAAATGAACCCACCTTCGGTAAATAACCATAGCATTATTATCATCTTTTGAGCCTTGGTCGTGTTCTCACCATCACCTCCACTCTTTTTTAGTCTATCATATGCCTCCATTTGATTATTTACCCCTTTTTAGGAACAACTGTGATGAGTGATCCTATTATCCACCTTCTTTACACTATCATGATTGAAAAGTTCCAAACCTTACATGGAACCAACTACTATCCAAAATCATCACTCGTTCCTCAAAAAACAAGTCTTCTTTAATCTCTTTTCATCTTACTCATAAAATATGAAAAGATTGCCAAGAAACTTGCCTCTCCAGCTCATTAAAGTGATTGGAAGTGCCATCCCTCCTCTAGATTTTAATATTTTTGGACCTGAGGGATCATTGCACAAAACGATTGAGCGCTTGTCTTGTTCGGCTCATTAAAACTATTGAAAAGACATCCCTTTTGTATTATTTTATACTTTCTGGACTTAAGGGATTATATTATGAGAAAGGATTACTGGAGTTTCCTTTCCATCTCTTTTCAGACTCTCTAAAATTGAAAAGGACAGAGTTATCCTTGTCATTAAACTCGTTAAAACAATAGCGACAAACTTTTCCATGCAGACAAGAGCGAGTTTCACTGTCGCTAGGCTTGTTAAAACATAGCGACGGGTTTGCCCGAAGGGAAAATTATAGAACAAGCATATGTTATCCTCCTCAGGCTTGACAAAAATAAAGAGGTGCTGGTGAGAAATGACTAGGGAAAAACTGGGAAGAAAACTTGAAGAAACTTTATTGGTAGCAAGTCGCTCTTGAACATGACACTTTCACTCCATCACCATGATTGATTCAGGTTTGGTTATTTCGTTCACTGGTCATATCAGCATTGGTCCACCGTACCATCCATATTTTGGGTTAATGCTACCAATCCATTTCAGTATCGCCAATATGTTCAGGAGAAGTCGCTCAGAGAATTCACTAACCCAGCTTGTGTCTCATCTGCTGCAATACCTTCACCCTTCATTCTTTCATGACCACCACCCTAAAATGTGTATCATCAGATCGTTTTCACCTCCACAAAATCATTTTCTCCATTCCTTGTCATAGATGTGGGATTCATTAAGGCCCCCCTACGATGGGTCACTTCTTGTCAACATTAGCTCATTATCCAAGAAGTCGACTTCGGAACAACCCTTTCAGTGCTTTGAAGCTTGCATGCCTCAATGGCAAGTTTCTCACTTCTGGCGATAGGTTTACATCAATGACCTTCGACCGAAAGATTTTGCATGGTTTTTGATGCCAAGTCCCATTTTCACACCACGTGAATTGTACTATCGTACCTTGAGGGTCATAATCATTATCAATGATTCCTCTTGTGCTTGTTAATAGCTTACATTATTGGTTGGTAATTAGGCGATGACTTTCCATGTTCGACTTCAGAACATCTTTTCACATGGATCGACTTGTACTTCGAGTAAAGATTGAACGATTTTGAAGACCCCAGATCTAGTTTCATCCATCTCGGCTGTGATATATTCAGGAAAATAAAGACATCAAATGTACATCATATCTTCATATATAATCATCCAAGCCAAAGGATGATGGCTCTACCACAATCATCAGTCTACCATACAGACGGTTGTCTGTCTTGTGTACATGAAAATGAATTTATAAAGCTGAGCATGGGAATGCCCGCCTCAGCTAGAACATGAAAATATTATGAAGATAATGTATTTTATTGTATCTTATTATAGGTCACCTTCCAGTTCGAAAAACGTCGGATCCTCATGATAAATAATTTCACCCGACATCAAAATATTTACGACTTCATGCTTTAGGGTGCAACTGTTATAGACATATTTGGGCACTGCAACCCCAATCTTATATGTCCATAAACCAAGGGCTTGTAAGTCCCTAAAAGTGTTGTTTCATACCCTAAAGGAACAAGGTCAGCTGATTACATCATCTCCCAGAAGTTCTCCATGAAAAGCTGCTCAGAACTGGTCAAAACTAGACCATCTCACCTGCTCCATGGTCAAAGTACGATGCATCCCACCTAATGCACATAGGGGGTGCGATGCATACTAAAAAACCCTTCTATGGGGTGTGATGGGTGAGAGTAGACAAATGGCATAGACAGTTTGCAAGGTGGATGATCATGGAATCTTCCAGAAAATTCTCCTCTGACACTTACCTCTTTCAATTCACCCAAGGATGAGTAAGAGATCATAAAATCTCCAAGTGGAATTTAGAACTATCAGTGAAATGAAACTAATCAAAAACCCAGAAGCTGACTCACCCACCTACAAACATCTATATATGGATCCCTCATCCTAGAGATCCAAAGGCTAGAATTTTGCATCTTGTAAGGAAGTGTTGTTGGTTTCTTTGTGGAACATCATAGTGTTGGGTGATCTAGCTTTTCATGAGGTGAAGAATGGCTTTCATGCTGAGAGGATGACGCTAGGTTAGATCAATGGGTTGTAATCCTCTCTTCTACTACTTCTATCAATAAAGCTATTTGAGTTTTCCTCCATATTCTTGTATGCCTTTTAATATTGAATTGATATATGCATTTGTATGGTTAATATATATCTAATCCTATATTGTTTATGATTGTAGATCGCTATGCTTTGATGGTATTATGCTGCTTTGACTCTATAGGTGTTGTTTGGAGCGGTACAAGTGAGGAAGGAGCAGCAAAGATCTGTCAAAGGGGAGAGGAAACAAGCAAGGAGCCAAGCGAAATACTGAGGTTGGTACTCTCTGCTTCTCTCTCATCTACTTCTCATAAAGGAAAACAAAAGTAACTTTAGTTTGTTTGTTTCTAAGATAGCTACCCATCTTAGTGGGACTAGCAACTCTAAATAGACACTACTTTTCCTGATAACACTGCCTCCTTAGTAATTCATTCTCATTCTCAAGGTGGCTTCTTGTAATGGCTTCTCTGTCTCTGAGAGCACTCAACTCCCTACCCATTTCCTTGAGTTTGTTTTCCATGTGGCCAATATCCTCAACTCCTTTGGATTTGGCTATCTACATCCATCTATGCATTCTCACTCTCTCTTTTTCCAATTCGAAAAATAGTGGAATTGCAAATTTCTGTGGGATTATCTTGCCTCCCTCAAGTAGTATGTAATAGGAGTCAAGACTAGGCTGGGGGTCAGGTTCTTGTAGCTCTTGCGCTTCCACTTTCTCTTCTGGCTGTCCTCCTCTCTTTTCCTCAAGTTTTTGTGTCTCCTGTAGTTTGGACAGTGTCTCTTGTAGGACTATTTGAGCCTCCTGTAAGTCTGGTTTGGGGTCCTGTAGAATTTCCTTCCCCTTCCATGTAGAATATCTTGGAGTCCCCCTTTCATAGGCTATGGGTGTCTTGGAAGGAGATTCTTTCACCTTGGCAGATGGTGAATCTTCAATGGTAATGGGAGTCTTTGAGGAGGGCTGAGGTCTGGCTATTTGAATTCTTGTACTCTTCCTTGCCCTGAAATACATGGAGGTTTTTCTTTTCCTCTTCTACCTCTGCTTAACTGTTGTACTAAGGGCAGTGAGGGAAACTGCTACTTCTCTTTCCCAAGTTTCAGGGGACTCTTCTCTTTGTTCTGCCTTCTCTACCTCCCTTTCTCCCTCTTCAGTCTCTTTTTCTTCCTCCTGCTTTATCCTTCAACTCTCTTCTGCTCTATTTCTTTTCTTTCCTCCTCCCTCTCTTGCTTTGTTATGCCACCACTGGCTTCATCTTCTCCTCCTTGATGTTCTCCCTCCTTACTGACAACAATACTAACATCAGAGGTTAATGCCTTGATGTCATCCTCAGCTGTCATATTTCTGACACTTCCCATGCTATAGCGGGTGTAAGGGTATGGAGGGCTTCTTCTACTAGGATCTTGATTAGGCCATGATGAGCTAGCTACTATGAATTTCCAGCTTGTACCTTGGTGCTGGAGTCAATGAGGAACTGAAGGAGAAAGTAAAGGATACTGAGCTTTTGATGTGCTGGGGTATTCATGCCATATCTCAAATCTTGGAGGATTTTGAAATGATATCCATAAATAATGATGTGCCTTCCCTCACAAGAAATGTATTTGATCACTTGGTAGCTAACCTCATCCCAGGGATATGGTATACTAGCCCTCCTAATTCCATTCTTGTCTTCAACAAGGGCTTCATTATCTTGGAAAATTTTCTTCTTGGCACCCTAGCCAATTGGTTTCTCATGTTTACTCCAAGGCAGCCCAAGAGGAAGGGTAGTGACCATACTGATGAATTCAGGGGTTATTTAATTGGAGAGGCCTCTAATGGTTACAATAGCATGAGTTCTTGTGTGAGGGACCAGAGAGAGAGAAAATTCATGGGAAATTTCCTCATCAAACCCTCTAAATTTCTCAAAGAAATTCATCCAGTTTTCCCTTGTAAATATTTCCACCATTTGAGGATGTGCATGGAGTCTAGTGGAGTTAGTGGGCTCTTTTCTCATAAATCCCCCTATCATATTACCTATACTTTTTTTTGAAAAAACTAAATATGGAGGTGGAGACAAAGGATTTTGAGTGAAATAGAAAAACAGAGGGAACTGTGTATTTTGTTTTTTAAACAATTATTATTATACTATATATTAATGTATTTCTACCCTCTCAAAGACTCATTTCATCTTCAATTTGAGACCAATTCTTTCAAATTTTAATATTCAATAGAGGAAATTCATGAACCCTACCTCTTCATACAGAAATTTGTGCCAAAAATCACGTTTTCTCCCTTCAAAATGACTCATTGCCCCTCCTGTAGAAGCCCACTATCCCTCTTGTAGATTTCCTATAGGTGCTCCTGTAGATTCCTTGTAGGTGCTCCTGTAGAAAATGCCAAGAGCAAAAATATGGTGGAAATCAATGGAGGATGGTGAATATGAGGTTGTGGGGGCATAAGAAGACTGTTGTGACTGATTTACGAGGAGAAAACTTGAAGAAAAGGTGGTGAGAATGTGCGGGGAGGAGTGCTCATTACCTTTTATGGATATTTTCAGTTATGGGTGCTAAGCTGGCAAGGTGTACATTGCCCAGATTAAGACCGTTGGTCCCCACATACTTGGTCATCATGACCTATCCTTTTAATCATCCCTCATTATTGCATCGAAGTTAACTCTTCCTCCCACTACCTATGCTTGGCATCTTATGCTTGAGTTGATTGTGCGCACGTGTGGGTGACATTTGGTTAAGTGGAGTCAACTAAATGAAGGTGGCCAAGTTAACTGGCCACCTTTCAATTTCAACCATCTCATTGCCTTCGTATGATTCCTAATTACATAGATGTAGATAGAGGAGTGACTTAGTTACTTACCTGTAATTCGAGTGTATTTGTTGTGAGGTGTTGTGGCTTTCTCTGCTGCATGCCTTCATTTTCTTTCATGCATGTTGTCTCTGCTTGCTGAGGTGTTGTCATGTGTTTTTGCAAGTTATTCTTTTGCTGGAGCTGACCTATATGTGCCTTTCCAACCTATAGATGTGCATTCTCTTGCTGTTGGTGCTGGACTTCTATGGGATCAACTGCTACAGGAGCTCCTATAGCTACTTCTCCCCTTGAAACTTCAGTTTTTTCCCTGTGCTTGGAGATTGAAAATGATGCCCGAGGTGGAGACAAATGATGGAGGCATAGTGGGTAAGCTTCAAGTGAAGTTAATGGTTCCTTTTCCTCCTTTTATTCTTTGTTTTTTTTTCAAAACTAAAAAACTGTTTTGCTGTGTCTTTTCTTGAAAAGGGAAAAAAATGATAATGATGCTTGGAGTGTGATGCAGACTTGGAAATGATGGAAAGGAGGTTTGGAGATGGTAAGAGGGATTTTAAATTCCTCATGAGGCTTTTCTTGTCCCTCAAACTGCCTTCTATAAATACTTTTGGCGCTCTGTAATTCCTATAGGAGCTTCCTGTAGAAAACACAGAGCCTCCTGTAGAAAGCACAGTTTTGGAAGAAAAAGGTATAGTGGGGTGAAAGAGATGCCAAAAATGATGGAGGAAGAGGTGGAGAAGATGAGATGGGTGTTGGTATGAATGTCAAGGTTCCCTTGGCACCTTCTTCTGCTCCCTGTAGTCCTCCTACAAACCTGCAATGCAATAAAAAATCATTTTTTTCTTTCTCTCTTTTTTTTTTTTAAACAACTAGGGCGCCTCAGAGAGGTTTTCACCTTAAATATTGCCTACCATGGGTGCCTATAAGGGAGGTTTTCACCCAGGAATCTTATTCTTTTCCTTTTTTATTTTTTTTTGACATCATTGGGCCACCTCAGAAGAGGCTTTCAACCCAATGATGGGACTCAAGCACCTCATGGAGGTTTTCACTTGAGTCCTTATTTATTTTTTCCTTTTCCTCTAGTGAGTGGGTGAAGTGGAAGCTAAGACATGCTCCACTACCATCACTGTTTTATTCAAATCTTCAATAAACTCTTGCTTGGATAGGGGTGTATTGTAGACTTTCAACCGATGTCCATTGACAACCATGGGAATGGCTTCATCATCAATGGTTCTGATCAGAACTGAACCATTGTCATTACATTTCTCCACAGTGTAGGGTTCCATCCATATTTTCCTTAGCTTGCCTTTGAAATCCTTATATCTTTAATCATAGAGTAGTGCCCAATATCCCTCTTGGAATTGCTTCTCCCTGATATTTCTGTCATGCCATATATTTCTCTGAAGCTAAACTACCTCTGTATGGATAAGGGCTTGCAATCTGTATTCATCCAATCCATTGAACTGAAGTAATCTCTCTTTCTATGCATGGATGAGATCTAGGTCTAGCTGAGCTCCCATCCTCAGGGTACTGAATTCAAACTCTATTGACAACAAAGCCTTCCTCCCATAAACTAGTTCATAAGGTGTGAACCCGATGGTGGTCATCCATGTTGTGTTGTAGGCCCAAATGGCCTCAACTAATCTGTCCACCCAGTGTTTTCTACTGCTGCTCACTACCTTGATTAGGATCCCTTCCAATGCTCTATTACTGACCTCCACTTTCCCATTGGCTTGTGGATGGTAAGGCGTTGAAGACCTGTTCTTGATATTATGATGTGTGACCAGGTGTTCAATCAGGTTGGAAGTGAACTGACTGCCTTGGTCTGTGACCAACTCTCTCGGATACCAAAACTTGTAGAATATGTTTTCTCTCAAAAACTCAGCTACCTTTTCCTCTGTTGCTACCTTGATTGCTTTTGTCTCCCGCCCACTTTTTCAAGTAGCCAGTGCACACAATTATGTACTGCTTCTGCTTTGAAGGGGAGTTGATAGGCCCCACAAAGTCCATGCCCAACTTCTCAAATGGCTCAAAGGGAACGTGAGGTTGCATGGGAATTTCATCCTTTGGAGTGGGTTTCCCCATCCTATGACATCGATTACACTTGCTCATGTATCTCCTCACATCCTGATGAAGAGTGGGCTAGTAGTAGCCTGCTTGCAATATCTTGAAGGCAGTGCTTTTTGTTAAAAAATGACCTCCACAAGGCTCGTCATGACAAGTCAAGAGGATGTCAAAGACTTCCTCCTCTCTGACACATCTTCTCTAGATCTGATCTGGGCCAAGTTTGAAGAGATTGCCTCCTATCCAAGTGAAATGGGTGCTTTTCCTTACTATCTTGCTCTTCTCTTTTGAGGATAGGTGTGGTGGGAACTGTGATGAAACCAAGTAGTTTGCTATATTAGCGAACCATGGAGAGAGTATTGATATAGCAAATAGGTGTTCATCTAGAATTTGGTCATCCACAATTCCTTCTTCACCTTCAGGCAGATTTACTCTAGACAAAAAGTCAGCAATAACGTTCTCTTTACTAGGCTTATCAATAATGGTCAAATCAAACTATTACAGTAAAAGCAACCATCTAATAATGAGAGCATTTACATCTGGTGTGTTAATTAAATATCTAATTGTAGCATGATTAGTGTGCACAAAGGTTTGATAGCCTGTTATATAATGTCTGAATTTGTTTAAGGAATGCACGACAACTAGGAATTCCTTCTCAGTCATTGTATAGTTTAACTCTACCATTGACAAGTTTTTGCTTATAAAGTATGTGGCATAAGGTAACTTTCCATAAATTTGTCCTAAGGCTGCTCCTATTGCTTTATTCAAGGCATCTGTGTGAATGTGAAAGCGTAGGGCCCAGTTTGGGCCTCTGACACTTGGGGCAGTCACTAACTTGCTCTTCAAGGTATCTAGGGCTTCTTGACAGTTTTTCGACCATATGAACTCAACATCTTTGCCTAGGATGCCAAACAAAGGAGAGGATAGCTAGCTGAAGTCTTTAATGAATCTCCTGTGATATCCAGCTAAGCCGAGGAAACTTCTTACATCTCTCACCTTTTGAGGAGGTGGGACCCTTTGGATGATGGCAATTTTGTTGGGGTCCACCTGCAGTCCTTATTGAGATATTGCATGACCTAGCATGGTCCCTTCAGCCATCAAAAATTCACATTTTTCTAGACTGAGGGACAAGTTCATCTCAATACACTTACCTAGAACTCTTCCTAGGATAGATAAAGCTTCCTAAAAGTCAGAGCCATAAGGAGTAAAATCATCCATGTATATTTCTACTGCATCATGAACCAATCCAGAAAATATACTCAATACCACTCGTTGGAAAGTGGCTGGAGTGTTGCACAAACCAAAAGGAAGGACTCGGTATGCAAAGGTACCCCAAGGACAAATGAAAGTGGTCTTCTCTTGGTATTCTGGGCTGATTTGAATCTAATTGTACCCGCTAAACCCATCAAGGAAGGAGAAAAAAATTTTCCCCGCCAGAGCGTCTAACACATGATCTATGAAAGGTAAAGCAAAATGGTCCTTTTTAGTGGCTTTGTTAAATTCCTGATAGTCAACATAGATTCTCCACTTACCATTTTTCTTTGGCACTAGCACCAGAGGAGAGACCCATTCACTGTGAGAGATGGGATAGATGAATCCTGCATCAAGCAATTTCTACAGTTCTTCCTTAACAATATCTTTAAGTGTTGGGTTCATCCTCCTTTGAGGCTACCTGACTGGCTTGCAATCTTCCTTGATTTATATATGATGAGTACATACTGAAGGGTCCACTCTTTTCATCTCCTTATAACTCTAGGTGAAGGAATCTATATGTTTTCTCAGTATGCTACATAACTCCTTCTCCTGGGAAGTAGATAGGGATGGATTGATATTCAATGTTCTTTCTCGGCTGAACTCTATGTTTTTAAAATGGAGAGAAGTAGGGTCATCCACACAGAGATCAGTTGAGGGATTTTTTCGGGTTTCTCTTACTATGTCTTCTAATGGTGATACACTAGAAGGTGGATTCTGAATCAAATTTTCAATCATATCATTCTCATCTTGCGGTTTCCCCCCATGGCGATTTCTAATGTACAAAGTGGTGCAGAATAAACTTCATCCTCATCCTTCTCCTCCAACCAGAGAGGTAGATCATGTTCTAGAAAGGGTTGGGCAGGAGGATATAGGGTAAGATATTTGGACATGTGCCTGTTCTTTATGCTCATGTTCCCATCTCGACAGTTGATGTAGGCATTGGATGTATCCAACCAAGGTCTTTGCAGAATGAGAGGATACCGAGTGAGCTTTTCCTTTGGTTGGAGAACTAAGAAATCAGCCAAGTACTCCCAAGAATCAATGGAGACCATCACATCTTCCACAATCCCCTCAGGGGTCACTATGGAGTGGTCAGCTAGCTGCAGCACTATTGTGGTGTTCCTCAAGGAGCCTTGGAGATTAAGTTTGAGCATTGTGTCCTTTGTCATCACATTAATGGCATCTCCCAGGTCAACCAATGTATGTGGGACCATTGTGCCATTGATGTGGACATCAACTATTGGTCTTCTAGGGTCCAGATATTTTGGATAGATTGTCTGCCCCAACATTAGGTCGGGCAGTTGTCCTATGACATTGATGGTTGGGTCATCTGTCTTGCGCCTTCCTATATGCCTAAAGCACTTCTCTTTGATCAACCTATTGTAGATAGGCACATCTTTTATGGCTTCGAGAAGTGGTATATTCACACATAAATGTTTCAATTTTCCCAAGAGTTCAGTCTCTTCTGGGGTAGGCTGAATTGTCATGGATAGTCTCTCAGGAAAGGGTGGATTCGCTTTAGGTTCGTTTTCCTCTTTGTCTTCCTCGAACTCCTTGGGTGGAGGCTGGCTATCTGGGAGAAATTTCCTGGATCGCAAGTTAATTTCTTGATTCTCCACAACATAAGTTGGGCATGATGGTTCCCCACTATACACTTGCTGAGCCTGCTTGTTCGGATTCATATTTGGCTGGGTAAGCGTTTGGGGTTGCCTTGGTGGAGCAGAAGGTAATGGTTATGGTTAGTTAGGTGGTGGAGGTAGAAGAGCAGGAAAAGAGTCGTATTGGGGCCTCCACCCCTGATGAGATGCAATCCACTGAGGTTGCAGCTGAACATAGGGTTGAAATGAATGGGTGGCTGGTTGGGCATGATATTGAGATGTGAAGGACCAAGGAGGAGGCGTGGACCAGGAAGGATGAGCCAGGGGGGGCCAAGAAGGTATGGAGGTGACTTGGTTGGGGTCGTAGTATGCTTGAGATGTCCCTTGCATCCTCTACCAGTATGGTCTAGGTCCATGCGGCCTCCTTTGGTTTATGTAATAGATTTTTTAAGTGACTCCTTCGGACCCTTGGTATGTAGCTTTAAGTCTAGGAAAATAAGGGCACTTATCTATAGAATTATCTTCTTCATAGATAGAACAAACCTCTATAGAGTTCAATGTGCATTGATTCCTAGGATTCCTCCTGGTGCATCTAGGGCAAAACATGGCCAAAGCCCTCTATGTTTCCTCTTGTTTCCTTTTGATATGTAAAGTATCCATTTGCATGGAAAGAGTCTGCAGTATCTCACTCTTGATGTCTTTTAGCATGTTTCCAATTTCACCTTTAATGGATGAATTGGAAGAAGAGGTACTGGCTATGGGTTGACTCCACCTACCTTTCTTTTTGGTTGCTCTAAAATGGTTTCTAAAAACAATCTTTATGTCCTCATAGGATAATTAGTAAATGTCTCCCCTGGCCCATAGATGGAGGGTGTCTAAAAGGTCTTCTCAAATTCCCCTAAGTAGGACTAACTTCAGAGACTCATGGTCAAGTGTACACCTGACCCTTCTGTAACTGAGCTGGAAGCTCTCTTCATAGTCTTCCAAGGACTCATCACTTTCCATGGTCATTCAAAAGATTTCTTCTTTAGTATCTTTTGACCTATAATAGTCTCGATACTTGTTGTTAAAGGCCTGTTGCATCTGAGCCCAAGTTGTGATATTACTGCCACATAATCCTATGAACCAGTGTAGTGTTACATCCTTGAGAGTAGAAGGGAATAGTTTTAACTTTTGCTCGTCTTTTGCATAGTCATAAGTTCGATAGATGACAGAAAACTCGAACAAGAAGGTGTTCGGATCTTCTATAGTCAGACCATGGAAGTGAGGTTGGGTTGAAGGACTTATATTCTTCATTTTGGTGTCTCCATTGGTCTCCCGAATGGGGAAGGTACCCTCTATTCTCTCTCTATTTCTCCTAGCATTTATGTTTTTAGCCATTAGCTCCAGAGGAATGTTTTCTTATTCTTCTTCCCCTATAGGTTCTTCAAATATGTCTGGCTATTCACCTAAGGGTTCTTCTTGATTGCAGCCACTGAAGAAGGGAGAAGGTTGGATGAGTGAAGCAGTGGGAGTGTTAGGAAAAAAATTTCTTGAGTTATCTCTACTCTTACGAGGCATGAAAGGAAATATTTTTGGTTAGTTTTTTGTTTCCTTTTCCCCACACTGAAATTACCTATAGAAACTGAAATTGTTATTGAACAAAAAAAATTGCACATAGCTGAAATGAACTTGCTGAATGGAAATTTGCAGAATTGAAAAGGAAGGCAAAGAAATGCAGAACTGAAAGAAAAGAAATGACTAGTCTACTTTTGCCAAAATAAGCTACTAGCAGAATGTTGCAATAGGAAATAGAAGAAAGAAGTAATCAAAAAATACTCTGATGCTTCCTCGGTAAGGGTGCCAAAAGTTGTGAGCGCCAGTATTGCAGCAAGAATGTTGCAACTCCTAGGCTGCCAACTTTACTTTTATCAACCTGGTAGTTCGTAACAAACTTGGAAGCGTCGGTGTTGTATGCACAAGTACTATTTCTCACTGCAAGTTGTCACTTGGTCAGTCGGCGAGAGATCACTAAGAGCTCAAGCCAAATTTTATAGATTTTAGAAAAAGCTCTATGTGTTGAAAGGAAATAAAGATTACTCTACAGATGCTACTCTAACTGCAGAAAGGAGAAACACTTGAATGTAAAGCAAAACCTAGTAAACCCCAACTAACAAGCTAATTCTACTTTTGCCAAAAACACTATGAAAACCATGAAAGAAATTCCATTACCTACTCAAGGAAGTAAACAACATCTAACCATACTATTTCTGGAAGTAAATAAGCAAAAAACATATTTTTTGATTTTTATGTGTTTTTATGTGAATTTAACATGCATCTAATTTGTTGTGTGTGAGTGTGGCAGCGAACAGGTGGCATTAGAGGGCAGTTTTGGAGCTTGGGAGGATGTAGGATCATGTGGATGGGTCCTAGGAGGTCTTAGGTGACCTTCTGGAGGCTTTTCCCACACTCAACCTTCAAAAGAAACCCTACAGGAAAATTATAGGAGGACATAGGAAAACTACAGGAGGAAAACAGGGAAACTACAGGAGGCCTACAGGAGGAGGCTGAGAGAAATTCTCACTATTTTGAGGGTGTGAGAGTGGGTGGAAAAGGTGGATGAATGTTGGAATGAGGTGTTAGGGTGCCTAAGATTTGCCATGAATCACCAGGAGAGAGAAAGATGATTGGGTTTGCTCAAGGAGAGAGGAAGAAGTTCTATGGAAAATGATGGAAACTAGGGCAGAATTGAGGTGAGGCTTGGGAGACCTATAGGGCATGGATCAGATGGAGGGTATGATTGCTGGTAAGTAGGCATACTAATGGAAGAGATATACTACATAAAAACTGATAGTCAACTAATAAAATCGAAAAACCACTAAAATGAGCGCATCCTAGGAAAATCAGAGTTTTGCATTAAAATGGCCTAAACTATGATGTGTAGAAGGAAATGTTGGGAAATGCTACAAGAAAGGAAAGCATAAAAGAGGACTATTGCAAATCAGGAAGTGAAAATGATAAATAAGATCTGAAGCAAAGAAAAACTGGACTATCAACCTACTAGAGAGCTGCAAACACTAGAAGTCCTAGGAATGAGGAAAATATGTGTTTTTGGGGCAGCAAGAGAGTCTTTGCGTCAAATCATGGTCCCAGAGGGAGGAAGAGAGGCCAAGGAACTATTTATTGCCTTTTGAATTTTTTCTGTTCACTGATTAACCTGCTATAGAAAGCATAAATGAAAGAAAACTACCAAATCATCAAAAGCAACCTATTCTTAACCATAAGAGAAATACATCTAACAGCAAATTAATATACAAACTGAAGTAAAGCATACAAATACAAGTAAATAGAAGCTTGGCTGCTTGGATTGGGCCCTAATCCAAGAGCTTCATCCCTCTGAGGGAACTCAATGCTAGCTCAAAAAGGATTCCATCTTCATTATCCAAAAATAGCAAGATTACATGACACTGTGACAAGATAATAAGCTTGAAATTTGAACAGAGTTTACACAAGAAAAAAGTCGACCCTAGTGAGGGCCTAGGGCTCTCTACTCATACATCTAAAGCTACCAACAACTTCCTTAAAATTAGGGAGGCTTGGCTCCCAAAACTTGAGATAACTCTCAATCATCTTCCACTTGCTCAGTTGCCTTCTAGTACATGATTTGGTTGCTTGTACTCTGAGCTGAATGAAGGGGAATTCGAAGTGAGGAGCAATAAATGAGGGGGTTTCCCTCCTATAAGTCCTCTCCTCTATCTAATTTGAGTTATTGTTGCATTTTGACCATTAAATCCTTGACTTTGACCTCGAAATCCATCATTAATATGCATTAAATACATGTTAGACCACATGGCATAATAACTAACTTAACTCACCCTATAAGCATAAATATTATCATAAAATCATACAATAAGCTAAGAGAGTGGCTGATTTGACTAGGTTAGGAGGTAAAATGAGCCCATATAATTACCAATTTATGAGGCTCATCATCACCCCCCTACTGAAGGTGTTGCTCATCCTCTGAGCAACTTAGTCAATCTCTTTGTCTTTTATGGCCCTAGTGGCCTCCCTAGCATCCCAGGCTTCTGCTATGGTCTGCTCATGTTTTCCATAAAATCCTTTTTTTCTGTCTATGTCCTTCCACTGCTCCTCCTCTTCTTCCTCTCTTCTGCCTTCCAACGTGCCTAATATGAGTGGAGGACTCAGTTTGAGGCCAATTCAGTTGACCTTCAGCCTTTGCATGGAGCACTTGTACATTGGCACTCTTTTTAGTGCCTCCTTTAGCTTAATGGGGGAATTGTATTCCCTGATCTCCATGTACAATAATCATACTTCCATATTTTCATCCTATAAAGGCATCAACAGTGGCTAACCATGGTCTGCCTAAGATTAGAGGATGTCCTCCCAAGCTGGTTTTTGGCTGCAAAATGAGGAAGTCGATAGGATACTCCCATGAATCCAAAGAGACTATAATATCTTCTAGTATTCCTTCTGGCACAACTTTAGATATATCTGGTAAATCTAAGATTGTAGAAGTAGAACTAATGTTGTTTAAATGAAGATACTTCATTAACTCGATAGTAATTACATTTATAGCAGCTCCCAAATCTATCAATGTGTTTGGGACTGAGAAATTATTTATTGAAATAGTAACTATAGGGATACCAGGATCAATATATTTTTCTACTGTTGTTTTTGTTGTCATGAGGCTTGTTAATTTTCCAATGACTTGGATTGTAGTAGGATCCTTCTTCCTTTTACCAGTTTTCTTGATACATAATTCCTTTATTGTTTTAGCGTATATTGGTATTTCTTTGATTGCATATAATAAAGGAATTTTTACATAAGCATTTTTCAGTTCATCCAAAATGTCAAATTCAGGAAGGGTCATTTGAATATTCTGCTCTACTAACCTCTCTGGATAGGGTGATGTTTGAGTTATAATAGTTTTTCTCTTCTGACTTTGTTTTTCTAAATGTGATGTTTCAGGTTGTTCTCCTTGCTCGTTTGGTTCTTCCATGATCAGAGGAGAATTCTTTTTAAGCACCTTTCCAGACCTTAAATGGACATCATTTATGGGAAGAATAGAATATGTTGGAAAATATGTTGCTTCTTCAACATTATATGCACGTCTATCCATTTTATTGCTTGGATTCGCCACTAGATGGGCTAGTAGTTGAGTTGGTATGGGTTGGTTTGAAGGTAGTTGTAACTATTGTGGTTGTGTTAGTAGTGGTGGAGAATTCTATTACGGAAATGGCATGGACAATGGATATGCAGAATTCTATTATGGAAATGACATGGATTGTGGATATTGTTGGTATTGTTGGTATGGAAATTGTTATTGATATTGTTGCTGGTATTATTGAGGTGGTTGATTTCCATAACCATATACTCTCCAACCTTATGCAGGTTGGTTTGGATATTGTTGTGGAGGCCAAGCTTGCCATGGCATTGGAGTATTCCAAGAATTTTGAGGTGGATACTGATAGTTTTGTCGAGGGAATTATTGTAGATTTTGTTGAGGAATCCTTGGCTGCCAAGGTCTTCTCAGTGCTACATAATAGAAACCTTATATTCCTTGCACTTCTTCCATTGGATTCATTTGCAATTCCTTCAACTTTAGATAGTTTTTGGTTGAATGATTTTCTTTATAAAGACCACATACTTGAACACTATCCAAGGGGCATTCTCTTAATGCATGTTTCTTTTTCTACATTTGGGACAAAATATTGCTAAAATTTGTTCTTGTTCTTCTTTCCTTTTATTTCCTTTTAGAACATCTACTCGTGGCCCTAATGTACGTAGGAGATCAATTTTGAAGTTTTCTAGCAAACTTCCTATCTTTGCTCTTGTTACTCCTCCTGCTGCTGATTTTTCTGCTTTTGAACTTACATCTCTCCTTCCAGTTTTTGATCTTACTCTAGAATAATTTTGATATAATTTTGCAATTTCATTAAATGGCAAGTTTGAAATGTCACCCTTGCCCATTACATTCAGAATATCAAGGTATTCATATCTTATTCCTTTGAGAAATATTGTTCGAATGGTGTCTCGGTTTAGAGAGTGTTGTTTAGATTTTTGTAAATTATATGCAAATCTTTCTAAATAATCTTCTAGACTCTTGTCTTCTTGTTGTGTCATTTTGAAAACATCCTCTTTTGAGTCACTAGGCCTACAATAGGCTTGATATGTTTTAAGAAATATTGACTTCATTTCATCCCAAGAAGCTATTGTTTGCTCTCCTAAACCCATGAACCATTTTAAGGTTGGTTCTTTGAATGTAGCAGGAAAGAGACGAAGTTTGTGTGTGTCATCAGTGTATCCATAAGTTCTACACAAGATGTCAAATTCAAACATAAAGGAATCAGGATCTTCTGTTGACATTCCATAAAGTTAGGCAATACAGAAGGTGGAATATTTTTAATTTTTACATCTTCTCCTAATACTGCACTTGTATCCAATATTGGAAAGCCAAAAGCAGCTTCTTGATCACCACCATCTTCTTGTCTTTTTCTATCTTCTTCCCCTTTCCTATCATTTTCTCATTTTGCCTCTTCCTCTCCGTGTCTTCTCCACTCTCTTTGTTGTCTTTCATATTCAACTCTTTGTTTAGGAGTAAGAATAACATATCCATGTCCCTCTTCTGCCATAGCTTTAGTTTTGTCAATGTCAACTTGAGGCTCAGTTTGTTCAAAAATAGGTTGATCTATGGACTCAAAAATGGACTGTCTTTATTTAACAATTTCTTTTTGTTTTCTTGAAGTAGGTGTTGTTGTTGGAGTTTGTTTTCTTTTCACCTCCCAGGCTAACAAAGTTTTTCATTCAATTAAAGTTAATATTTGTCCTATTCTTTGTTTTTCTTCCAATTCCTCAATTGGTGGTTTACCAGCAACTAGTGTTGTTAGCTTTGATGGTCCTACTTCTATTGATGGGGGATTTTGTTTAATAAATCTACCTTGAGGATCTCTATTTCTAGGCATAAAGAAACAAAAACAAAAGAAATGTATCTTAACAAAAATTTTTATTTTTGTTTTATCAAATTTTTAGTGTTTTTGTTTATCTTTCTATTTGACTATGCTGATAATTGCCTCCCTAGCAATGGCGCCAAAATGTTGAGCTAATTTATTAACACAAATTAACACAAGTATTTATTATCAATCCAGGTTTGTAAAACTTGGAGGCAAGTCCACAGGGTATTGATATCAGGTATAGCCAAGCTTAGAAGATGAAATTTGAAGAACTAAAGAAGCACATAATACAAATATAAGCCTATTTTAACAATTTCTAATTCAGTTTTGCAATGTATGAAAGATGAAGTGGCTCTTAACTTAAGAGATCCGTTTGTGTCCTTCTCTCTCAATTATCACTTAATGAATATAAATCATAAATCATGAATTAACAATAGCTTAAGAGGCATAAATAAACAATGAAGGAGACTCTTAACTTAAGAGATCTTTGCGTATTCTTCATCACAACTCATTCATCATTATGTTATCACTGGAAAACTAAAAGTACATAAAAACTGCTTGAATGTAACAAAGATGAATTCTAGTTTTGATCTATTAATTCAACAAAAGGAGAATTCAACTTGAACACTTTTTTGTCTCTTCTTATTAAAATGATAAACAAACTAAGATTCACCAATGATATAAATCATCACACGTTAATTCATAAGAAAATATGAAACAAAGCATATAAACAAATCTAAAGTAACCAATTCATGAAAATTAAGCTAATTTAACAATGAAGTGTACTCAGCTTGGAGTGGGGGCCCTCCACCCTTGCTTTGCACACTTGAGATTGCTATCAAATGATGAAACTTCAATCACTCATCCACATCAATGAACATCAAAATGGAAGTAGAACAAGTTCTTCTAATTAATCTCCAATATCCAAATGTCTCAACATAAAATTATATGAAAATTACATATCATAAGCCTTCAAAGTCTTGGCTTAAATAGAAGATTATGAAACAAACTGATCTAAAGTCTCTCTAACAAGTAAATCTATTCATATCCATCTATCTAAGTCAAATCCATCCAATCTATCACTAGAAATATGGACAATCCCATGAAATCATAAAACTGCCCTATTTCCTAGGGATTTTCTAGGTGACTAGTCATGTTTGACCAGCCTTGACCGGGCCTAATAAAGCTTGTTTTGACTGAACCAATTGGAATTAGTTTAGTCCTAGTTCCCAATATTTCCATTCATGTATCTAGCTCGAGCCCAAGTGTCCTGCAAATATGTCATCCACATAGCTATTACGGGAATCTCTGATTCTGTCCAAAATTGCACTTGAAATTCAATTTTAATAAAAACTTCTAGAAATTGCAAAATTAAAATTAAATACCTGAATATGCATAAAATACATCAAAATGAGATGGATGTGAAAAATGGATGGAAAATAGAAGGATTAAGTAAGTTTCCTTAAGCAAAAATGGACCAAAATTGAGAGCCAACATATCCTATACACAATAGGCTGGTTTGCATTCTACTAAAAACAAGTTTCCATTTCTTGTCTTTAGCTAATGATTTTGGAGTAGAGGTCACCTTGAAGTCAAAATTTGAGGTGTTTCTTCATGACACTTATAGGTTTTTAAATTTTCGTTCTTTCCTTACAAGGTTTCGAGTTATTCCTTTTTCATGGTCGGATGTGAGGCCAATGAGGTTTATGCACCACTATGCTACTAGCCATTAGGGGATTTTTTTTTGTTTTGAGAACTTAAAATAAATTTTTAGGGTCATGTTGTGGACTTATGCCCTTTACATGGTTTCACTACAAATTTGAATATCCCCTTTGAAATATAGTTAAGTTTTTCACAAAGAATGCTTCAATGTACAAACATCATCAATTATCCCTACTTTGAGGATATTATTCTATGAATAATTACCTTAAGGATTCTATTTTTAGTTTTGTTTATATTTAATGATAGAGAATTGAATATATTTATCTATTATTTGTAATCATGTTCTTTGATTCTATTTTAACTCTACATCAAATATCTTAACAGGATTGATAAAGTATTTGTGGATGTGTATCCTCTTCCATTCCACTACTAATCTACAATGGATTTATTAAAGCCAACTTAATTTTCTATATTTTTTATAACAAATTCTTGGTATATAAAGCTTGAAACGCCCTTTGTTGGGAGTCATGATTGTTGTTATACCAAAACCGGCACTTGTTATTCAATGATCTGTTAGGTCCCTATAATACTAGTGTATTCCCTCATTATTATTGTCAGTGTAGCCCATTATTGTTATTTTTGTGCCCATGTAGTACCCATATTGTTATTATTGTGCCCCATAGAAGCCCACTATTGTTATTGTTGTGCCCTTACATTGTTATTGTTATGTCAACTTTGATTATATTGTGACCCCTTAGCCTCCTATATATAGAAAGGAGTTTTTTTCATGTGAATGAAGCAATAATTATTAATTTGTGTGATGTAAAGGAGGTTTCCCCCTAAAAGAGGCTAATTTTGAAGTATTTTAACTATTTCTTCTTCTATTTTCAGAGCTCGTTGCATAACATTTGGTATTAGAGATTTGGATTCTAAGGTTTTGCTGCTACAAATAGGTCATCGTGAAATTTTCCCTATAACTATTTTTCAACGAAGCTTCAGAAGTTGAAATTAAATCCTAGTGGAGATGAAAGCATGATGTACGACGTGTATAAATTTTGGATCTTGGTTCGCTATAGGTTTAGAGATATAATGCAAGGAAGTTAGGGTGTTTTTAGGCTCCCGAATTCCAACTCAAACACGTGACCTTGGGAAAATCACCATAATGTTCTCTCTAAGCATCGGATTCAAATTTCGTAACAATTATCAAAATGCGGATGGACTTTAGTTTGTTGGGTATCACTTTCAATGGTCAAGGTAAAACCAATGACATGTCGTACTTCATACAAGTTCGCCTACTAAACCTATCTATAATCATGTCATCGTGGGAGATTGGGCATAACTCTTTCTTGGATAATCCAATATCGATCAGAATTGAGGGGTTAGAAAGAGGACTCGTAGGGCTACCACTGCAAGAAATTTTAGACCTTGGAGATCAAAATTACATAGATACAACAGATTCAATATCGAGCTCCTGCAAAGCGAAAAATAAATTTAGGTGTGTAGTTTTTAAAATTTGCATAAATTTTGTTTGAAAAATTAGTTTGAAGTGATTTAAAGTGAATAGAGAAGAATAATTATCATTAATTGGTGCCCAATAAAAAAATAGAAACACCTAGTAAGAAACTCGCAAGATCTGCTATGACACATGAAAAAGAGGAAGAAATGCAACATGATATATCAAAATTGCGACACCAAGGGCAACAAATTTCACTCTCGCAAAGAGTAACCAAAAACGAATTGGAGGCCATGATGAATGTTAAGATAAATGGTATAGAAAGGGACATGGGATTTAATTGAATAATGGTTTAAAAGAAGACATGGAAGTAATGATGCATGTCAAGATAGAGGGGTTGAAGGAAGGTTTGGAAAATTTTCTAGAAGAAAGGCGTCCTAATGGTGACAAGGCAATCCATGAAAATCATGATGAATAAAAAAGGAATATCAATTACAATTTTAGAGATTCCAATGTGGGTTTTAAGAACCACCACATTCCAAAGATAGATATGAGGAAGTTAGATGGCAAGGATCTAGTAACTTGGATACTACATATCGAGCAATATTTTGATCTATATGATGTGCAACCCTCACAAAAGGTACATATCGCATATTTATATTTAGAACCCAATTAGTGTGTATGGTATAGATGGATTTTTTATGATAAACCACTTGTCACTTTGTCAATTTCTACAAAGGAAATGATAGCACATTATGAGGATACAAAGAGAAACACCTTCTTTATCCAATTGATAAATCTCAAACGAAAGGGTTCAATGGCGGAGCACGTTGAAGACTTCAAAAAATTTAAGATAAGGGTAACTGATATTCCATAGGAGCATAGAATTTATGTCTTCATAAGGACTTGTTACACAGTATTTTTTCACACCTCCCGCACTTCCCTGTAACATACCCCGAAGTGCTCGAAACATGACCATCATGCAGTGTACTCATTCAGATATGCATCTCAGATCCTTCCTAAAACATTGATTGGAAAATTCCTTCAGCTTCCCCTCAAGGAAATAGCTCTAAAACCCTAATTTTAGAATCATCACTCTTCTGATACTTAAAAATGTGATGGTCGGTAGTTGAACCATACTAGCCCCATGAAGCCATTACTCTGTTTGCTTGGATTCCCGCGATGATCCCTAAAATGGAAATTTTCCCAAAGAGGACAAGAAGCTTCGTGACATAGAAGCTTCAAGAGTGACGAGCTCGATGTTGTTCGGCATAGATGAGGTCCAATTCTCTCAACTTGGCCTTTTGGTATTATCCCAATGAGCTACCTCCTTGAGATGAGGGCCTTCTCCTATCTTTGGAGAGATCCTAACTCCCTTTCCCTTTCTATATATTCATATTTTCCCATTCCCAAATGCTTGGTCTTAGGATATTTGCACGCTTATGCTGAGATTCTTCCTATATGCTACTCATTTAGCTTGGAGAGGTAGTGCTTGAAGAGCTTAAGCTTGGACTTCGACATTCATTCAATGAGAACCTATTGACATCAAGGATTGGTTGTACACTTCTTCCTTTATTCTGTTAATATACAATTGTTGGTTCATTTTCCATAATTGTTTATATTAATGTATCATTTATCTTAACACTCCTTGATTTGTTAAGTAGGTTACTTTTGATTATGCTATATGTATTTGCATGCATTTTTGTGTCTTCATCTCTTGTGCAGGTGTTTAAATGTTGTGAGAAACAGGACGGAGGCTATGATGCAAGTGATTCAAGGTCTTCAACAAAGGAAGACATGATAGCATCAGGATGAGGTAGGCCATCTTCTTCGTCTGTTATTTCAATTGTAACTTAGGAAAGTGTCTAGTAGATCGTCACGTAGGTTTCTAGTCCTATTCATTGGGCTAGAGAGATCGTCTTTCTACCTAGACAACAAAATGGTGACTCCACAAAGGAAAGCCTTCTAGGGGAAATTCATATTCTTTCTCTTCATTAACATGAGAAGCGTGAGTAGCAGAAACATTTCGGATTCCTCCTCATTATATTTTTCCACCTATGGATTCAGAAGGTGAGATACCAACCTCTCCTCGAGGTCATTCGGAAGTTCCTACTACTCACACTCCTATGCTTCCACATGCTTATAAAGTCGTAGCACAATTAGGTTCAGGAACTCCTGGTGCTTCATCTTTGTATCAAAATCCTATTTGGTCCTCAAATGCCATGCCCACTACTGATATGTTTATCCCAAATGTGTCCTCTCAAATTCCTATACAAATTATTGTCATTTCAGTTCTCGTTCAACTAATGATTCCATCGCAACCTGTACCGTCATTTCAACCTTCCATTCCAGCACAAACAACTATTTCATGTCACACCTCCATAATTTCTTCCACCCCTCCATCAAGTGGATAGAATGTACCACTGCCTTTTTTGTAGCTTGGCAGGAAAAATCTAAACATTCCTCTTGTGTCAGGTGGAAACCATGTGAGTGGATCGCAACCTCACATGGTTGGAGTTCATCAATCTTATTCTTGTGGTATTTCTAACCCTGTTGGTTCATTCGAGGCAGTTAATATCCAGTATCAATAGCCTTACATGGCTTAGATACTAGTCCAATGGGCTTATGTCCTATATGGTTCACAAGCATTGGAAAATCCACCTTATATTCCACAAGCAGGACCCTATGTGCAGCCTGGTCAATCTTCTATTGCTGGTGCATATGGTCCAAACCGATATGAAACTTAGAAATACCCATAGGGTATGCCTCAAGGAATTGTCCAAAAATCATTACAATAGCAAGGGAAACCTTTGCAGCAATAGGGAAAACCTTTGTAGCAATATCAACAACCTTTGCAATAGCAAACACAGTTTATTCAACAACCCACTCAACCCTTGTATCTGCAAGGCTAACCTTTGCAGTAGCAAGGTCAACCTTTGTGTCAACAAGGTCAACCTCTACAACAACAGGGACAATCTCTTCAAATCCAGGGTCAACAGGTGCAGCAACCCTACAATCCATATGCCAGATATAATTCTTATCAATGGCATATGGTAGGTCAATATCAACCTTACCCTATAAAAAATCCACCTTATGGTCAAGGTACCTTTCAGTGGAGAAAAAATCAAGTCCCCTATCATCAAAATCCTCCACTATGGGGGCAAAATCCTTACCATCAAGGTTGGAATCTATAGGTTGGGCCTCCTCAAAGGCCTTACATGCCCTTAAATCCACAATTTCCTTTTTTAGCTACATTGGAACTGCCTGATGTTTTGAGGCTCATTAATGATCCCATTCTTCATTCGCCATACTAGCCTCCAATTCGTAATAAAATTCTGAGAGATTTCCCCAAGTTCGAAGGAAAACCTAAAGAGGACCCTCAAGCCCATGTGATGGCATATCAATTATGGTGTTCCTAAAATTCTTACATTGATGATTATATCCATCTTTGCCTCTTTCAGAGAACCTTGACAAGTGCTGCCACAAAATGGTATGTGAAGTTACCTCAAGGTACCTATGTCGACTTTAACTCTTTAGTTATGGCTTTCCTCACCCACTTCCAATTTATAGTTCGTTATGAAATTGATACTCATTTTCTAACATCTTTGAAGCAAGATACTGTGACACATATTTCTGATCATATCCATGAATGGAGACGTCGACATTGACTCATCAAATTCAAGATTCCTGATGAGTTGTTAACTGAATGGTTCACAAAATCATTTGTAAACAAAATTTCTAAAGATGTAGCAATGGGTGGTTGTGTTACCGAGGACCAAGCTATTGCTCGTGCCTAGTATTTGGACATAGTCTATTCCCAATTTGGCACATTGTATGATATTTTTCCTAATGCTCCAAGACCATCTTCAGATCTAGCATCTCGAAAGTCTCCCGATGTACCACCTATTGATGGTATAATTGGATCAATGTCTCAAACCTCCACTAAGACTTCTTTGCTATTTCAGATACTGGTTCTAATCATCCTTTAAAAAATCCATCGAATCCTGGTAAAACCTCCAAGGTCCATTCCATCTAATCTATCGCGGTAGATAAAGCCTCGAAAGGTAAGAAAAGGGGTAAAGGTAAAGCCAAATCCGATACACTGAAACAGGATCCTCCCAAGTCATCTGTTAATGATTCTTCCAAATGAAATCTGAAATATACTTGCCTCATTAGTGAGGAAGACCATTATACTAAGGATTGTCCTCAACATGCTAAAGTTAACCATTTATTGAAAGGGACTCTTTTTTTTTTAAAGAACCATTTTCTTCTCAGCAGACACAGTTGGTAGACTAGCCACAATCCTTTGCCTCCTCCAGTTCTCAAGTTTTCATGATGCAAGGTTCATTGCCTATATCTGTCACTACTCGATCAAAATATTATCAAACCCTTCAAAAGTATACGATGGAGAAAGAAGTACATGATATACCTTCTACTTCCACTCCACCTAGTTCTGGTCTACTCCATATTGAGCGACTAATAATGTATTTGTGATCTGAAAACTTTCCCAAGGTGCGCTTTAGAGATCGTCCTATAATCTAAATGCTAGAGCTATACAACATTATAATATAGTTGAAGATCTAGCTCAAGCACCTTCGGTGATGTCTACTTTGGAAGTTCTCCAAATATGTCCAACACAATAGAAATCATTGTTGTCTACTATAGGAGCCATTGATCCTACCAATTCTAGTTTAATTACTTTCGATCTTGAAAACCATGTTCCTTGTCTTCCTCATTAGATTTATTTTCTGATTCAAGTTATTATAAAAGGAAAGACGATCCATCAGACTATCATTGACGAAGGTGCTTCTATGTGCATCATGTCTATTTTGTGTTGGAAGGCCATTGGCTCTCCTCCCCTTAACCAGTCCCCGAACACTTTGGAGGCCTTTGACAGTAGAGGCTCTTTTCCATATGGTATTCTCAAAAATTTTCCTATCACGTTCGAAGCAAAGAATATTGAGCTAGAAGTGGAAGTTGTAGATTTCAATCTCAATTACAGCCTTCTTCTCGGGAAAAGTTGGACCATGCCATGTTTTGTGTGGTTTCTTCTTTGTTCTTGGTGCTTCATTTTCATCATGAAAGAAAAATTGTCACCATTGATCAGTTTCCTTTCTTTCTTCCAGTGCATTGAACGAAATGTCCCATATGTGGGAAATACCAAAGTTCCATATGAGAGTGTGGGGGAGGTGTTTTTAAATATTCTTATTTAATGGTTGCTTTTTCTCTCCCACCTCTGAATATCCCTTCGATCAATATGATCTCTGTTTCTACATATCCTTGGATTATTCCTTATCCGGATAAGATTGATTCGTTTGGTGATTCTATGGCATTAATTCCATTGGAACAAGCTTATCAAGAAATTGTCTCAGCTTCAATGACCGCTTCAGAAAGTCATGATGTTTTCAGTATGAACCTAGATACTTATGTGCAATATCCTTGGCTTGGTTCGTGGGATTCCCTAGATCCTTTGAATGAGACATTCCCTACCGATGAGAGTATTTTTGAGGTTATGTCTCTTGACAAAACTCCTTGGAACGATATTCATCATCGTTCTTCATTTCTTCCAAGCCTAAGTGAGATTCCTTTGTGTCTTGAAGATTACATTTCTCACAACCTGACGCATCCACTTCAAACTCCTGTTTTGGTGCATGAAGTTAATGAGCCTAGGTATTGCAGCAAGGATGCTACAACTCCTAGGGCTACCAGCTTTAGTTATCAACCGGGGGTTCATACAAACTTGGAGGTGACTGTGTTATATACACAAGTAGAAGTGACGGTACTGCTTGTTGTCACTGCTCATCTGGCAAGAGACCCAGGGGTTCCAAGCTAGACTTCTATAGGGTCAGGAGAAGCTTGATTTTGATGGAAGGATAGTAAATCTATTCTAAGGGAGAGCTACTGTATTGAAAAAATGAAGAAAATGACATGCAATCCTAAATCACACCATAACATAATTAACCATGGAAACAACTAGACTAAGCAGAATTTCTAAACAACACTAATCTAATGCTAACTATCTAAGTTGCAGAAGTAAAAGAGAATAAAATTATCCTAAGGTGTAAGTAAAGGGAACTAAGCAAGGAGAAAAATGGTCAGGGATCAAAATTGGTCAAAGGAGGATGTGAGGGAGCAACAGTGCATAAGAACCGTTGGATCAGGAAGGTGAAAGAAAATTGAACAGATGAGATCAGATCATAGGAGGGTACGTAGGTAGATGGGCAAACAAGGTTAACTAAGAGGATGGACAGTTGAGATTATGTCATGGAGGTGAAGTCAAGATATGGACGGATGGAGTCAATCGGTAGATGGATGGTCGAGATCGGCTAAGCCAATTGGTGATCGGGTGAAGTGGCAGCCATTGGATCAGGAGACAGATCGATGGTGGAGGTGGAGGCGCTTAAAGGAATGTGCATAAATGGGGGACCGAGTTTAGAGGGCGGTAAGTACTATATCGTGCAACCTCAAAGCTGTAAGTGGTTTCCTAAAATTTTACGTGATTAGCCTCCCTGGCCGACACGTAGAATGGGGAAACCACCCATTTTGCGTGCCCTCGGGTGGATAGCGATCGGACAAAAATCCACATGATATTGCGTGAAGGCCATCGGATCTGGCGAGGCAGATCCACGGTGGAGATTTGACCGAGCCGGTTGGTGAGCAGGTGTGCGATAGCTGTCAGATCTGACAAGGAAGATTGACGGTTGGGATTTAAAGTGCACAAAATGAAATGCTAAAAGTGAATTCGGGTTGTGATTGATCAGTTTTGCTGTGTGAGGTGATCTATAGTTAAAATCATTTGAACATGGATTAACAGCTTCCGCTCATCCTTTTCATGTTGAAGGAGAATGACATGGGAATTTGAGTGAGGTATGATGACAGAAAGAGAGCGAATGAGCAGATGACCATTAAAGGAACAAAGCAATATGAAATGAACTCAATGACTGTGTTAAACATCAAACCCTCTGTGAAAACCAAAACCTTGTGTTTTTGGGGTTGCTGCGGGGTTTCTTCCTCACGTCATGGTCCCAAAGGGACGAGGTGAGGCTGAGACACCTATGAGAAACCTTGTGGATATTTTCTTTACCAACCTATTGATTGAATGAAAGCATAAATGGAACAAACTCTAACACAACTAATTTGTTCTGTACTACTGAAATGAGACTACAACTATTCAAGCAAATGAACAAAAAATAGGAAGCTTCTTAAGTACATGAAAAGGAAAGCCATAAATCTATGCTAAACCACTGTAATGAAAATGCATCTACTTAGACAATGAACAATCAAATCATGCATCTATGCCACTGTTGTAATGAAATGGACTACTTAAGTAAATGAATAGAAAACATGAATCTAAGCTAGAATAACAATACAATAAAGAGGAGCTTTGGTTGCTAGGGTCAGGCCCTAACCCAAGAGCTTCATCCCTCTAAGTTAACTCAGTGCTGGCTCAAATAAAAACTCACCTTCATTATCAAAGAACACTGTATTACAACAAAACTGTTGCAAGCCTATAAAAAGTCTGAATACTTGCTAATTAACTCATTGAATATTGGTGACTGACTAGCTGGCTAAAAAAACTGAGATCCTAAGCCTCTTTATTTATACATATGAAGTCTCTAATGACTTCCCTCAAAATTAGGGAGGTACAACTCCAAACTTAATGGTAAATTTTCATTTCACTTTCACTACCTCGGCTACCTTCAAAGAGGGAGGCTACTTGTACTTTCATTTGCCTGGTTGTCCTTTAGTACTCCTAATTTGGTTGTTTTTACTTTTATCTGATGGAGGGATATTCGAATGGATGGGCAGTAAATGAGGAGGATTTACCTCCTATAATTCCTCTCCCTTGTTCCATCTAAGTTTTTACCAAGGTCTTTTACCACAGTTCCTTGCTTTTATCTTTTATCCCTGCATTTCCCTTGCTTTTATCCTTTATTCCTACATTATGTGCACATTAGAGCACAGAAAAATATCCAACTCTAACTCATCTCATAAGCAAAATATACTCAAAAGTATGCAATAAGTTGTGAGAATAGTTGGTTTGACTAAGCTAGGAGGTGAAGTAAGGCCAATAAGGCTCATATAATTACTAAATAATGAGGCTCATCATCACCCCCTACTGAAAGTGTTGCTCATCCTATGAGAAACTTAGTGGCTCTAGTTGCCTTTTTGACATCTCATGCTTCTGTTGTGGTCTCGTTGTCTTGTTTATAGAATCCTGCTTTCCTTTCCCCTTCTTCAACTGATATTTTCTGATCTTCAAGCTATGTGGCAGTGTGTGACATCTCTTTTAGCAAGCATGTATGTTATCATTTCTTAGCAGCCTAAACATATCCTCAAAATGTGTACTTGCTTGCCCTTGGGTAGAAAGATATCTAAGTGCCAGCTGAGGATTATTTGCAATTAGATTATGGGTGCTGATTAGGGCCATGGGATTTGATTGTTTAGTTGCTTCTCTATCCCAAACGTCACCTAGTTCTTTTGTTTCTTGTTGCTCTTTCTTTTTTGTTTCAATGCCTTCTTCCTCTTCTATTTAAACATCATGTTTCTTTGTATTAGTCTCTTCTTTATCCATTTCATCCCCATCTAGCTCTATATCTTCTTCTTCTTGTTTTTCCTCCTCCTCACTGATAGAAGGACTAACACCATAGATGAAGGTTTTGATGTCATGTTCTACTAGTAAGTCATTGAAGATTGTCCATGTTATAGGGATCCTGAGGTTTTGGAGGGCATCCTCAGTGAGGATTGTGATCGACCTATGGTGAAGTAATTGTTGGGAGTTTCCTTTCTTTTCTTTTCTACTGGAGTCCATGAGTGATTGCATCAGAAAATAGGGTATGCTGAATCTTTGGTGAATCGATGTTTCTACCCTAAATCTTAGTTCTTCAAGCATTCTAAAATGGTAGACATAAACAATATTGTATCTACCCTCACATGAGATATACCTGATCAACATCTTGCTTGTGAGGCTTGAAGAGGAAATGAGTAAATTCTTGAGAAAATAGAGTTTCCTGTGTATGTAATCCACTAGCCCTTTTTTAGAGGAAACTAGCCACCTTTTTACTTACAAACCAACTACCTCTTAACCTTTACAACTTTCGATCAAATGATGCATATGAGTGAGTGAGAAGGATACTTAACTGTGGCCTTAATGCCACACTATAGTTGTCAAAGATCAGAGGTGTTGTTGATGGTCATTCTTCTTCCTCCTCTGCTATCTGCTGATAGTTTCTTGACTGCAGATCTGATGTTGTTGCTACTGCTATATAGTCATCTTTCTTCCTATTTTGTTGTCTACTGATGGTGTCTGTGACTTCAAATCTGATGCTACTGAATGGACAGAGGGAGTAGGAGTGTGTTTGAAGGCAGTGATGATGGTAATCGATGAGGTGAGGGGTGTTGGGCCGTGAATACGACCACTTTGTAACACTTATTTCATCCATTTTTACTCTTCTCTATTATATCATTTGTTATAATTTATCATTTAAATCCATTTTATAAATGATTTATGCTCTTATGGATGAATATTATTTGTCTTCCTTTATTTCTAATAAATTGATGATTATGAATGATTTTATCAATGATAGTTTTAATAAATTGGTTATAACATTATTCGCCATTTTTAGCCTCCAAGATAATTTCCAGATTGAAGATTTGATCATTAAAAGTGCCAACTCATAAATGCGCTCGAATAAGGAGTGACAGTTTTTCGGTTGAGATTCTGAGCAAATGAAGAAGAATATGGAAAATCCGGAACATGGGTTTTGTCCAGAATGGACCCAATTAACTTTAGTGAAGAATGGTTTGCCCAAATTTGGCTTGTATTAAGAGAAACGTAGGGTTCTTTGAGCACAATTTTCTCATATTTGCTGTTGCGGCCGTCCTCCAAATCTTAGCTGCAAAGCCAAATTCATCTTGCTCTTGTTGAGAGATGGATGGAAATATATCTTCTTGTTGATCAATTGGTTGGAAACAATCCAATTTTGTAATAATGATCATATTGTATTTATCACAGTTGTAACCACTCTCTGCTCTCTTTGTATTTAAATCAAAATAGAGATCAGAGACGGGGATGATTTTGGGGACGATTAATTTAGAGAGAGATGATGAATTTAGAGATGGGGAGAAAGAATGGAAAATGATGGAGAATTAAGGATTCAGAACTAGAGATTCAAGAATGATGGTGGATTATTCATGATAGGATAGGGATTGTTGCATTGCCATTGTAATCTTCAAAGTTTTTGCTGTTGTAATGATTTCACAATTTGAGGATGAATAAATAAAAGGGTTGTTGTACATTCTTCTCATCTGAAGTAGCCTAGCAGCATCCGCTGATAGCTAAGGGCCCAACCTCTGGTGGAGTATGCTGTTGTTGTATTATATCTTTCCAACTTCCGCCGTGTGATGGTTTGATTCAGTTCCTATTTCTTTGAATCGTATTACCTTACAGTTTCATGTTTTTGCATGGAGTTGTTATAATATTTTATGAAATGTTTTTATTGCACAAGTTGAGATTGAATCGTGTGGTTATTCTTTTCCATCATAACAGAGATTATTATCCTTCTCAATGTATATTGTTATGCTACTCATTTCAAATATAAAGCTTCGTTGTTCTATTTCAATTATGGTTTCATTCCATTTTCTGTTCCATTTGATTGATATTCATTACAGGTTGTTGTTCAATAGGATTGATTATTCGATTCCTTTAATTCCAGTTTCCTATCCATTTACTTTGTTGTTCATTTCTGTTGATTAATTGCAAGAGTTTGCTTTTAAAGAGTTTTCCTAGTTTAATTTCAATAGCAGCTTCAGTTCAATTTCGATTTCCTTTTAATTGCTTTAAAGCAGGACTGTCAACTATAGAGAACATTGGTTATTGCTTCCTCGTTCCTAGATTGATTGTCTTGTTCCAGTTTGATTTTAATTGCATCAATTTCTAGATGAATGAGTTATTGCTACTGTATCCTTGATTGATGGTTGTTTGAGTGAATGATTTAGTTTAGAACATTTCAGTTTCTTACTGCTCCAATTAGATTTTGTTTCCATCTTTCATTTACTTTTGGATTTTAAGCACTATACTGCAAAACATTACTCTTGAGTAAATAGCCGCCTCAGACTGAGTACACTCTTGAAATAAAAAGTCGTCCTTGTGTTGACAATTAATGTGAGGTAATTAGGAGTTACAAAGACACCTTTTTATCGCTCCACAAGGGGTCCCTGTAGAAAACACAATTTTTACCTGAATTTGAGCAATGAAGTGAAAAAAAATGGATTTTATGGAGGGATGCACGGTAAGGAGTGGAGGAGAAGAACATATGTGAGGCAGGG